>JAIUZE010006421.1:0-54413 GCA_022085475.1 Heliosperma pusillum | reverse complement strand
TAGGGCTTGCATCTCACCGTTAGCGGAATAAGTTTGATAAGATTGAGACTCGACAAACAAACCATGCCAAGTCATCCAAAGATCACGAATAAACCAATCATATGATCATCCATCCAAACATACAATATGTTGACGACCTCTCTCACGGTAAATGAAACGCACTAGCACCGTGTACATGGCAAGTATGATTAAAAGGAATCCACGGGATAAGACATTTCCCTGAACGCATACACGATTCAATTCATTTCGTATATGTGGACTAATTTCCTCCTGGTAGAACGACGATAATAATACGGTCCTAGTATAAATCCGGCCAGACTCCCGGAATCGCATTTTCCGGTTCGACATGCGATAAACATTTCGCATCCAAGACTCGGTCAATCAAAGACGCCGAGTACCCCAAATTCGGTCGATATAATTCACGAAAGAGGCGGAAAAGAGCTCAAGCCTCATAACAAGCGGTACGCTACATGCAAATAACACCACCTCGCAAGTACACAACATTTGACGGCCGGGTCGATATACGCAAAGCGTTTGCCTCCCAACAACGTCGTCGTATGCCCACTAACACATGCAATTAAGCAGTAGGATACATCCCCGTTCCGACATTCCAGCCTTACAAACGTGGAGGTAGCCAAGGGAATGAGAGTACAAAGCACATAGAAAATTAGTGCTCAAACCGTAACATTTGTAAAAACCGACTAAAAGTGGGACATACTAAAAACCGTCACAAAACATGCAATACAAGCGAATTAAATATCATATATTCGAAACATTAATATTTAAAGTCATTACGTAAATTTATACGATAAATGAACGATCGGAAATATTATAAATGAAATCGTAAACAAGAAATACAAACACCATCCAGCAGGTGTCAGCCGATCAGGTGGACCGGCTGCCGGCCACCCGGCTGACGCCAATCATCATATGAAAACCAACATGAAAATACAGAGTGTCCCAGCCGGTCAAGGGGACCGGCTGTCGGCTACCCGGCTGGGACCAAAGGCATATAAGAAAAACAAGGAGGAAGGTGAGGTGTCTCAGCCGGTCGGCTGACCGGCTGCCGGTCGGCCGGCTCAGATCAATATCATGCATAAAACTTCACGTAACAACAATAATATACAGCCACTGCCCCAGCCGGTAGGCTGACCGGCTGCCGGTCGGCCGGCTGGGGTCAACATCACACGAAAATTGCCATTTTCACTAAGGATCCACATTTAACAACAATCAACTATCATCATAGATTATCAATTCTCATATCGATTCTCAACAACAAAAACTATCATCATCAACAAAATTACTAAGCTTACTAATCATTTTCTAAATACGATTCCCAGCATAGAAAACACGTAAAACACGTAAATGATATCGAGTAACCCTTCACCGTTACCTTTACGCGTCTTTAAACGATTTCTAAGCCTTCCTCCACTAGATAGTAATCTTTGTCGGGGTCTAGAAAGTCTCCACCTAAACAAAGACGACAAAAGATGAATATAATTCACCTTTGAGAAAGACGGATAAATTGAAAAGCGAAAAAGACGGTAATTTTATTACCAATACGGTTAAAGGAAGATGAGAGGGGAAGAATAAGACGAACTTACGTGAATTTGAGCGAGAATTGAAAGAGTTATGTCGGTTCTAAGACGGATCAAAATGGAAGCTAAGCTTTTGGGGTTTTCTTAGTGAGGAAGAAAGTGTTTGGGTTGTGAGGAAGAATTAGGTTAGGGTTAGTATAAGTAGAGAGTGAGTGGAAAAAGTCAAGAAAAGTCAAACACGTCTTAAGACGAGATTCACTTTAATTCTCGCAAAAAATCCAAATACGAACTCGGAAATTCCAAATTAGACACGGAAAATTTAATTCTAAACTAAAACTAAATTTCGCTGAAAAGTATCCGTATAATAATTTTAAATTACAAATAGGGTACATTTGCGGGTGTTACATGACCACTTCCCCACGAAACCCTAATGCTATATAAAGAGAGCTCCAGCCCCTCTTCTCAACACACCTCACATCCTCTTCTCATCCTTCCTTCTCTTCTTACACTTCTCCTTAGATTAGGAGGAGGGAGAACTAGCCTCCCTTCTCTCATTTTCTTTTTCTTTAGTCTTTAGTTCTTAGTTTATTTCTGTCCTTTCCATATCAAAACTTTAGTTTAGATCAATAAGAATTTCAATCCTTGTAATCTACTTTGTTGGGTTCAAATGTTGCAATTCAAGGAACGATTATTCTATGTAAGGGATTTCTATTATCGTCATTATCATCATTGATCGTCATATAGGTATTTCTATTCTATCCTTTGTTTAAATGTCTTTATGTTTTCCATTTGATTGTTATTTTCTTTATATGTTATCTTAGATTCATTTTAGTACCGTTATAATCGTCATTTCATTTCTTAGATTGTCAATTAGCGTCGTTATTATCGCCATATAAAGAGTCTTAAAACATGTCTATCCTAGTTTTCATTGTTAATATCATCTTAGATTCAACCATCACCATGAGTGAGTAGTCACCTTTCTAGGGTGTAGGGTAGTCATGTTAGATAGATGATAATTGGATAAAAGAAATTGTGCTTCTAAAACATTGTGTCTATGCATGTTTGGACTATAACGATAGTTAACGATTTCTGGCCGGAAATCATCGACTAAAATGGAATTCTTTTCCAAGGTAGAGATACGTGAATTGAATAGACAAAGCATGACATGGTAGATTAAGACCTAGTAAATCGCCTACAAGCCTGCTAGACCATCTGATCTATGATTGTAATGAACACATCATTCTTACGAACTCACAATGAATTATTTGCATATTCCATATCCAATTGCATCAATAAATTAATCTACATGTGTGAACCTACTTCCCTAGATGTTTTTCATCATTGTTAATTCATCACTTGTTTTATTGTTTTCATTTCCATTTGCTTTTATTTCCTTTTCGTTTATGCCTTGTAGTAGTTTAGAAACTAAATTCCCAAAACCCATATATTCGTTAGATAAGACCAAATTGCGAGACATTTCACATTCTATAGGAAACACCATCCCTGAGGATCGACCCCTACTTCCCTAATTACATTAATTTGTTATTAGCCTAGTCTGGGTAATTTATCTTTGTATCGGGCTCACGACAAGCACGATCAATATGTTATTATCGATCTTTGCAGAACCTGCCTCAATATCGAAAGTCCACAATGTTATATCTTCTTAAATGGGAGAAAAATAGTATGAAGGTATAATTTATTGTCTTAAAACTGATGTCATTTTCTTCTATATATAACTTTGGTGTAAAGTTTTTAACTAATCCTATACGATTGCTTGTTTTTGTTGGTATAGGTTTTCTCCTAAAGTTTTTGTTTTGTGCTAGTGGGAGCAAGGGATAAATACGGTGGGATCAAAGGATGAAGACAATACAGACGGTGTAAATCCATAATTTAGAAGACATGCGTTTCCATAATTTAGCAAGGGATAAATATTTTTGTTTAGTAGACAAGCAGCTCAACTTGCACTTTTGTGAATCTAGGGCCTCAATTTGTGAATCTCACACTTTTGAATTGTGAATATATGAACTTAGTGTTTAAAAATAGGATTTGACTTTGTAAAACTTGGTCTTATAGTTTGTGAATCTACAACTAATCTATGTGATGAATCCTATGGCTAATCCTAGTTTGTTAAAGTATGGAATACATTTGTGAAACTAGGATCTCAATTTGCGAAGCAATAGAAATTTACATATTGTATTCACAAAATATGAAATAGCAACCTTTAAACTAAAACAATTTCACCCACTGACGCCTCGCTTTCGGTTTCACAAAATCAGACATGTTTAATAAAATCAAACGATTTCATAAATTGATGTCTACCTTTCTTCCAAAAAATATGGTCTAGGATTCACAAAATCATCAAATACTACAAAATCATAAAATGCTAACCAAAAACATATTACCAAATGCTTGAGTTGAAAACCAAAATAAATCAAACAAAAGGAAACGGTAGTTAAAGCTTGTGTTTATTCAATCCTCATCATCCTGGGAATACATCACTCTCTATTCCGCTTCTTCACTCTCTATTCCGCTTCTTCCTCTTCTTCCTCTTCTGATGTATGCACCTGTGTAAAGGAACAAACCTTTAATTAGATACTCCTTTGAAAAAACATTGTCTAGGAATCACAACGACGGTAACAAATATTTGAAATTATAAGAGAGATAAAAAATTTAAAGAATAATTACTTGGTTTTCGAGAGGATGCTCTGCAAAATCATTTGGACAATTTCTTTTGTCATGACGTGCCATACGTTTACAGTTAGCACATAGCCTTTTCGGTTTTTCCGCCTTCTTAATTGCCTTATTTTTGTTACTCACCATCCTTTTACCGCTACCTTTGTTTTTACACATCTTAGGGGGTAAGACCTTCACTTCTTTGGGAGCCTTGACATTGAGAAGGACTTCCAAATGTTGTTCTTTGGTCATAGGCTCCGATTTTGGCTCAAGTTTCTCTCGGAATTCTTTAAGTAAATTTGCAAATTCACTCATATCCGATTCTTCTTTTCTTTTGAGGATACCCACAGTTGCGTAAATCTCAGACCACACACCAGACATTCCAATTTTCCTACTATCATTAGCATTGTAGTTGTGAAGAAGATTTCCATTAGAATCATAAATTGGGTTTCTCAGTGCCTTCTTACTCCACCTACGCAAAATGTATTTCTCAGGTATTTCCTTAAATTTCCCAGAGCAAATCCAAATGATGTGATTGCATAAAATACCCTTCCTTTCAAAGAGTTTACATGTACAACTTACATCCATCGTCCTCCTATTGTACTCAACTCCATATGTCTTTTTCTTATTTGCGTCTTCAACCATTGAAACTTCAAAATGAGTTTCTGGATCTGGTGGGGTGTATCCAACCACACTACACGCGTTTACCGCACACTTCACTTCCTCTTGGAATTCATAGAAAATTTCGTGTGTATACGCCTTCACTGCATGAGCCTCCCAGTTTAACCCGAAAAGAGTTTCGGGTATTGCGTTGCTACTATCCGCTTCAAGCTTATTTAGAGTGTGTCTTTGTTGGTCTATTGCACTCTCATACCTCATCCAAAATTCTACAAGAGTCCCATACTTATTTTCAAATCTCTTGAAAAAACTATTTCCACTTTCCGATCTTTGTGTGGTTTTCAAAATACCACCCATCAAAACATTCCTAAAATAAGCGGGTATCCACTGCTCCCTTATATCAAACTTCCCGCTCAACCAAGTATTTCCTTCTAATGAGAACTCACTAATGACCTTAGCCCACTTTCCTTCGAATTCCTCAGGCTCCATATCGTTGTCCCAGATGACATTGTTAAAACGGGTTAAGAAATCAGTGTCTTTGCAAATTGAGCTCCCAACTTTGTCGGTTACTTTTATCATGATGTGCCACATACAAAACCTATGTCTTGCTTTTTGAAACACATCTGCAAGTGTAACAAAAAAACTAGTTATTTAAAGCAGGTTTGTGAAACTTGGCTTGTTGTGTTGTGAATCTAGGTCTCTAAGTTTGAAATTTGTTCCTTCTTAAAGTAGGACATCTGTTTTTGAATCCTACAGCTAAGGTTTGTGAACCTTGACTTTTTGTGTTGTGAATCTTCGACCCAACTTTGTGAAACTACTTGAAAATTAGGAATTTTATATGTTAAAGTAGGGCATCAGTTTGTGAATCCTACAACTAAGGTTTGTGATTCTTGGATCTTAGTTTGTGAAACTCCTATAAAAACTCATGAAAACGATTTCAAACATTTAAGTTGATATACAAACACACCTGGAACTGCATTAATTAATGCTGGGTCTTGGTCAGTGATTATGTAGTTTGGTTCATTGCCACCCATTGATTTCAAAAATTGCTGAAAAACCCAAACGAAAGAATCATCGTCTTCATGAGATAAAAGAGCACCTCCAAAGGTTATGGAATTTTTATGATTGTCGATGCCAGTGAAAGGCGTGAATTTCATGCCATATTTGTTAGTGCCATAAGTCGGATCAAATGAAATTGCATCGCCAAAAATAGAGTAACATTTTATCGATTCAGCATCCGTCCAAAAAATCATTGACAAACAATTATCTGAATCAGTTTCATACACAAATTGGAGCCCTTTCGTTTCACGGAGGGTTTCGAAACGTGACAAGAACATTTCTGCATCCTTATCCTTTATAAAACACTTCACATCTCGTTGGAAATTCTTGAATTGCGAAAGTGAACCTCCCACATTCTCGTATCCCCCTGCTTGCTCCTTCCATAACTGATATGTTTTACTAGCCCCAACATTCGCCTTCGAATTGTTGATTATAGTTTGCTTATGATACTCAGACAGATTTTCGGCAAGTTTCTGAAATTCCCTATCTTTAACCGAAATCAATTCGTGATTGTGAGCCTCATGGAATTGTTCAACCTTGTACGCCTTTCCATCGACTACAAATTTGATCATTGCTTTACAACCCCACCTTTTAATTTTTGTTATTCTGGTAAATTTTTGCCTACTAGAATATTCAGTTTCATCTCCGCCTCCGCTTGATTTTGCACCAGATTTAGCTCCGGATTTAACCCCGGATTTAGCACTGGATTTTGCACCACTTGTAGCGTCAGATTTTTCACCGATTATACCGATTATAGGGTGTTTCTTCCTCTTATTAAAACCTTCACGATGGCAAAGAAGGACTTTTGTTCGAACCTCACCATCTTGGGATCTCTTAGTTGAAGACTTTCTTGATTCAAACCCAGAAGCAAGAGCATAAATTTCATAGAACTTCATCGCTTTTTCTATGCTCACAAATCTTTTGACGATCACAGGTGTAAACTTCTCTTCAACCCTACTTATCCATTCCTCACTGCCACCCGGTGTGTAACATAAAATAGGAGACATAGTGAATACTTTAGGGGTTGTTAAGACATTAGAACCCTCACCACCCTCACCAGAACCAACATTAGAATCAGAAGCCTCACCAGAACCCACACGAGCATTAACAGAAACATTATCCTCTCTGTTGGAGTTCGCATTGGAATCAACACCTAAGAAAAAAAAATCATCAAATCAAGTCTCATATTCAAGAATCATATCTTATTTTGTGAATCCTAGTGCCTAATTTGTGAATCTAATATCTTATTTTGTGAAACTTGATCATAAACTTGATCATAAATTGTTCAAATCGCTTTCATGAGTTTTCGTAGAAGTTTCACAAACTAAGATCCCACATTCACAAACCTTGGCTGTTGGATTCACAAATAGATGCCCTACTTTAACAAATAAAATTCCTAATTTTCGATTAGTTTCATAAACTTGGGTCGAAGATTCACAACACAAAAAGTCAAGGTTCACAAACCTTAGCTGTAATTAAATACTCAACATGACGAAACGATTATTATAAGGTTCGCAAAATCATGTCTTATTTTGTGAATCCTAGTGGCTATTTTGTGAATCTTATATCTAATTTTGTGAAACTTGATCATAAATTGTTCAAATTGCTTTCATGAGTTTTCATAGGAGTTTCACAAACTAAGATCCCACATTCACAAACCTTAGGTGTAGGATTCACAAAAAGATGCCCTACTTAAAGAAGGAAAATTCCTAATTTTCAAGTAGTTTTACAAACTTAGGTCGAAGTTTCACAACATAAAAAGTCAAGGTTCACAAACCTTAGCTGTAATTAAATACTCAACATGACGGAACGATTATTATAAGTTTCGCAAAATCATGTCTTATTTTGTGAATCCTAGTGGCTATTTTGTGAATCTTATATCTTATTTTGTGAAACTTGATCATAAATTGTTCAAATCGTTTTCATACGAGTTTTCATAGGAGTTTCACAAACTAAGATATCAGATTCTCAAACCTTAGCTGTAGGATTCACAAACTGATGCCCTCCTTTAACAAATAAAATTCCTAATTTTTAAGTAGTTTCACAAACATGGGTCGAAGATTCACAACACAAAAAGTCAAGGTTCACAAACCTTAGCTGTAATAAAATACTCAACATGACGGAACGATTATTATAAGTATCGCACAATCATGTCTTATTTTGTGAACCCTAGTGGCTATTTTGTGAATCTTATAACTTATTTTGTGAAACTTGATCATAAATTGTTCAAATCGTTTTCATACGAGTTTCACAAACTAAGATCTCAGATTCACAAACCTTAGCTGTAGGATTCACAAACAGATGTCCTACTTTAAGAAGGAAAATTTTTCACAAACAGACATAGAAAGTATTATATAATGAACACAAAATCAAGTCTTTATTGCACAGCAACCATTAACACCAACACCAAGTCTTAAATTCACACAATCGAAATGAAAGCGGCAAAAAAGCGATATAACTGTTTCAATAGAACTATTATTTGTAATATCTACAATCTCCATAACAATCAGAGCTGCAAATAAAACGTCAAAATCAACGTTGTAATTAATAAGAAATGACGAGGTTAACAAAAAAAAGTTAAATTTTGATGAACGATTTTATGAATATGTTAAATTTTGATGAAATTATGAAATTACCTGAAATTTAATTGAAATTTTCTTCTGAATTTTGTAGAATCGACGCCCAATTTCGATAATATCGACGTTGTTGTGTGTTGTTTTGATAATATCGACGCCCAATTTCGTAGAATCGCAGCAATTGCGTAGAAATTTTTTGAAATTAAGAATGTTGATGGTGTTGTTCTTACGAAGAAGCAGAGAGAATTTGTGTTTGTTGTTTCGATAAGAATGTTGATAGTATCACGGCTTGAGTCGGCCCTAATTATTGTCAGCCCAATGAACAACACGGCTTGAGTCAGCCCTACAAAATAGTATCAGTCCAGTGAGAAGTTTGGTGAGGCAGGCTGCCTCGCCATAACTTGCTGCCTCACCGGATTCAGACTCTATATATATATAGAGTAAGGATCAATTGAGTCCACCCTTTCCCTTAGAGTCCTTGAGTCCTCTTTAGAGCCATTGGATATGGGAAGATGGAAGGCTGAGATTAATACTCCTAAAGGGTGATTAATATCACTCCCTCTCTACTTTCACTAATTAATTATTAATTCCACTAATTCCCCTCTCATTTAATATATAAACTTTTCTTCACTATTACTTCTCTCTCATCTCACATAATATTCATCCCCTCCTCTCTCTAAAACCCAAAAAAATCAAACCCCAAAAAAATCACTCATACTCCATTACTCAAACAACACCACCCAACCACCACCAACACCCACCACTACCAACCTGCCATCGACAATAACAATCACCGCCACCAACCGTCCCACCAACACCGTGCTCCACACACGACCCCACAACCACTGTCCTCCACCGTCACTATAAAAAAAAAGTAGATCTGAAAAAAAATGTACATTTGATAAAAACCACCACAACATCCACCAACACGACTACTACCCTTCTCCGCCACCTCCTCCACTGCCCACTGCCGCCTCTCCTCTCTCCTCCGACGCCTCTCCTTTCCTCCTCCTTCTCAGCCGCCATCTCCTCCACCCTCACCGTCGTTGGTTGTCGTGGTCAGAGGAGGGGGCTGGTAAGCGCGGGGTTGGATGGGGCTGGTTGTTTAGGGTGGGTGGTTGAAGGCGGGTGTGGGCTGTCGTGGTTGTTTTTGTGTCTTTTTTTTTTCCTTTTCTCAGATCTAGTAATTTAAATTCTATGTATATTTTTTTTTTCTTTTTCATTCTTGTTTTCATTTTTCTTTTTGGGTTTTTGTCCAAATCTGAAAAAGGGTGTAGTTGTTGGTGTTGATGACAATTGACCGATTATAATTACACATATTGTTTATTAAAATAACACGAATTCTCCGTTAAAGTTGCGCATCTTATTTATTAAAGTAACATATATATTTTTTTTTATTTTTGTAACACA
The DNA here is from genome assembly GCA_022085475.1 of Heliosperma pusillum. Taxonomy (NCBI): domain Eukaryota; kingdom Viridiplantae; phylum Streptophyta; class Magnoliopsida; order Caryophyllales; family Caryophyllaceae; genus Heliosperma; species Heliosperma pusillum. Next base: position 44,539 of record JAIUZE010006421.1, on the reverse strand, counting down.
AATAACCTTATTTTTGGGGATTTTTTTTTTTTAGTTTTCAGATCTAGTTGTTGTTTTTTTTATATATATATTTTTTTCAGATTTGAAAAAGGTGTTAAATGTCAATTACTTTTATTAAAGTAACACAAATTCTCTATTAAAGTTACACACTTTATTTGTTAAAGTCACATATATCGTCTGTTAAAGTAACATTCATTATTAATTAAAGTAACACAAAATGACCGTAAAGGTTACACTTGTGGCTTTCACATTTGTTTTTTGTTTTAAAATAATATTTATATATTTTTTTTTTTAGAAACTTTTTTCCATTATTTTTTTTTTGGGTTTTTTTCCCAATCTGAATTAAGGGTGTAGTTGTTGTTGACAATGACTCTATTAAAGTTACACCTTTTATTTATTAAAGTCACATATACCGTCTATTAAAGTTACACATTTTATTTATTAAAGTCACATATATCTTCTATTAAAGTAACACACATTATTTATTAAAGTAACACAAAATGACCTTAAAAGTTACACTTTTTGATGTCAGATATGTTTCTTTTTTTAGTTTTTACTCTTGTTTTCAAATTTTTTTTCTAGATCTACCTTTTTCTAGATCTACCTTGCTTTTTTCATAGTTTTTACTACAGTTACACTTATAGAGGACTACAATTACACTCATAGAGGACTACAGTTACACTCATAGAGAACCACAGTTACACTCATAGAGAACTACAGTTACACTTATAGAGGACTAAAGTCACACTCATAAATTTGTAGTAAATTACATAAATTCAACATGTAATAAAATTCAAAAAATTCCACTCAAAATGATCTAAAATTACTAAAATTACACTCGTAAAATATTAGAGTTACACTCGTAAATCATCAAAGTTACACTTGTAAAATGTTAAAATTATATAAATTCAAATTTTTATGTACAAAACCGTCTTAAAAAAATTAAAGTTACACTCCTAAAATGTTAGAATTATACTCGTAAAATGTCAAAAATTATATAAATTTAAATTTATAAGTAATAAACCGTCTTAAAAAAATATTAAAGTTACACTCGAAAATCATCCAAGTTACACTCGTAAAATGTCAAAATTATATAAATTCAAATTTTTATACAAAACCGTCTAAAAAATATTAAAGTTACACTCGAAAATCAGCAAAGTTACACTCGTAGAATGTTAAAAGTATATATATTCAAATTATTATATCAAAACCGTCTTCAAAATTTAAAGTTACGCTCGAAAATATTAGAGTTACACTCGAAAAGCATCAAAGTTACACTCGTAAGGTGTTAAAATTGTTTAAATTCAAATTTTTGTATACAAGCCGCCTTAAAAACTTAAAGTTACACTCTAAAACATTATAATTACACTCGCAAGCATCAAAAGTTACACTCATAAATCTCAGCAGCTCAAAAGTGCTCAAAAATAATTAATTAAAGCTAGAGAGAGAAAGTTAATTAATTAGTGCATATGTAATTAATTAGTGATAAGTGTGATTTTTAAATCTACAAATCTTAGCCATCCATCTCCTTCATCCAATGGCTAAAATGAGGATTCATGGACTCTATGGAAATGGTGGACTCAAAAGAATTTGACTATATATATATATATATATATATATATATATATATATATATATATATATATATATATATATATAGAGAAAGGATCAAGAGAGTCCAACTCAAAAGAGTGAGTCCATGAGTCCTCATCCAAGCCCTTGAATCAAATAGATGAGGGGCTAGGATTAAAACAAAATGGATGGTCAAGATTGTGAGACACACACAATCCAATCTCTTCAAACCCTACTACATATACCATTTCTTCACCAAATTTTCTCATTTTCACATTTCCACTTATCTTTCTACCTCCCTTATCTCTCTACCTCCAAAAAAAAACCCAAATAATTAAACCCCTCATCTCCCTCACTCACCAAACCCGACCACCCCACCCCCTCTCCTCCACCGCCAACCGCCGCCGGCCTCTCCATGTGACAACCCTCGAAAATGCGGAAATATAAAACATACAAGCATGTGAATTATATAGCGGAAATAGGTAGTTTTAAAAACTTTTATACATGCAAGTTATATAAAACGAGGAGTGTCAAAATATTACAACTAAATACGGAAATACAACAAAGACACGGGGTCTCTTAAAATGTTAGCAAAGAACAAGTGTTTAGCAACACTAGCTAAATCGTCTAGAGGTGAAACTTCCAGGGGCAACGCCCGCTAGCTCACACCCGAACCCCAAAACATCATATCCAAAAAGGCATCCAAGCAAGCAACCTGTTCATTCATGAAAAACATGAACGCCACAGTCAGTGGGGAGTAACTCCGGTTCTCCCAGCCATATCACCTTTAACGTACATATAAGGAAATACAAAAGTAGAGCATGCATATATAGATATACATGTGAGTTATGATAAGAAAAGATAGGCAATACAATATATAATGATAAGATCATGTGGAAATCAATTCCGAAACCATCATGTTATTCAAAGACTCGGGAAAGACTCCCTTAGGCAACTATATACTCACTAGGGCTTACATCTCACCGTTAGCGGCATATACTTGATAAGATTGAGACTCGACAAACAAACCATACCAAGTCATTCAATGATCAATCATAAAATCATTCATCCAACCATACCAATATATTGACGACATCTCTCACGGTAAATGAAACGCACTAGCATCGTGTACAATAGCAAGACAAGCCAATGGAAGTCCACAGGATAAGACGTTTCCCTGAACCGTATACGATAAGACGTTTCGTATACTCATGACCGAGACAAATAAGTTCACGGGATAAGACGTTTCCCGGAACCATGTACGATAAGACGTTTCGTACACACAAGACTCTAATCCTCGCGGTAGGACGACGATAATAATACGGTCCTAGTCTAAACCTGGCCAGACTCTCGGAATAAGACGTGTTCCGATTCGACATGTGGTAAGACGTTCCACATCCAAGACACGGACTTACAATATATATGCCGAGTACTCCAAATTCGGTAGATCAATTCACGAAAGAGGCGGAAAGAGATCTATAGTCAAAAGTCAAGCTAGTACGCTACATGCAATAACACCACCTCGCAAGTATACAACATTTGACGGTCGGGTCGACCAACGCATTGCGTTCGCCTCCTAACAACGTCATCATATCCCCACTAAACATGCATGCAAGCATCAAGGATACACCCCATCGCTCCGACAATCCAGTCTAACGAGTATAAGGTGTAGCCGGGAAATGAGAGTTCATAGCACAAATCATTAGTGCTCAAATCATACATTTGTAAAAACCGACTCAAAGTGGGAACATACCAAAAACCGTCACAAAACATGAGAATATGGAATCATATAAGTTTAAATATGATAAACATGAGTCAATACATGATACATAAGCATTAGAACAAGTTTATGAAGCATAATGAATAAAAACATAGTTCACCTCTCCAACACAATGTTGTTTGGAAACCAACGAAAACAAGGGTCCACTTCAAACGGTCATAACTAGAGTTCTATATATGGGAATGCAGAAATTCCAAGTCGAGGTGATAGCTTATCCTCTTACGGTTCCAACGAGTGGTCACAAGCCCAAAACAAGTAAATAACGAAGGAGATATGAGCATTCTACCAAAAAGGGTCAGTGCAGTGAAACTGCGCAAGTCACGACCGTGACTTGTATTTCACGACCGTGAAATGAGGTTTCACGACCGTGAGATGCCATCTCACGACCGTGAGATACTCTGTTACCATTTCACCCGAGAGCCTTCAACCAAATTCAATCCTATCATTTCCAATTCTCATAATTCCTCTCTAATAACTATCAACAATCAATATTCATCATCACCAATCATCAAACAACAACAATCATTATCCATAACATAATTCCTAACTTACTTATCGTATTCTAAATACGAATCCTAGCATATAAAGCATGTAAAACACGTAAATGATACCGAGTAACCCTTCACCGTTACCTTTAAGCGTCTTTAAACGATTTCTAAGCCTTCCTCCACTAGTTAGTAAACTTTGTCGGGTCTAGAAAGTCTGAACCTAAACAAAGACGACAAAAGATGAATATAATTCACCTTTGAGAAAGACGGATAAATTGAAAAGCGAGAAAGACGGAAATTTTATTACCAAATAAGGTAGAGGACAATGAGAGCGGAAGATTAAGACAGAAATCAACGGATTTGAGCAAGAAATGGATGAGTAGTGAGGAGTTTGAGTTTGATTGAAAATGGGTTTAGGGTTTTGTTTACATGATGAAGAAGAAGAAGAAGAAGTAAGTGGAAAAAGATGAGGGAAAAAGGGGAGTATAAAGGATTAAGTAGGAAAAACATGGGAAAAAGCCCATAAGCGCCTTAAGGCGTAACTCACTCGGAATCTCGCGTAAAGTCCAAATACGAACTCGGAAATTCTATATTAGACACGGAAAATTTAATTTACGACTAAAACTAAATTTCGCTGAAAAGTATCCGTATAATATTTTTAATATAAAAATAGGGTACATTTGCGGGTGTTACATTTTAGCTAGTTCCTCATATCCATTAGCCTTACACAAAATTATTTGATGTAATAATCGATTAATATGTAGATGAAATGTTATGTGATTGCAAGATGTTGGACATCGTCACATTTGATGTATTACGTGTGTAGTGATGGTTAATATTACTAGACCTATATTTTAAAAATTATATGCAATGATCCACTTGATATTTCCGGTCATATGGTGAGAAGCTAAACTTTCAGGTGCATATGGATGATTACAGCATTTAACTTTGGGGTTGGGGCGTGTGTCGCACGAGCCTGGAGTCTAACATATATTTTATAGAGATGACACTCGACTAATTTTTATGCTTCCGCTTTAGTTTAGAGATTTTTTAGTTTGGAGACTTTGGTTGGTATACTTCTAACTTTTGGACTAAATAATGTATTTAATTTCACAATTGTGTTTTTTCCAGCGTATTCACAGGAAACAGAAATCATTATTTCCCTTGGTTTTATGTTAATGAGGGTATTATAGTTTCTAGTCTAATTCATAACCATTTTTACTTAATATTTCCGCTGCAAATTAAACTCAAAAACACAAAAATATTTATCACAATACATCACCACAACAGGTGCACTTACACTACCCTACCCTCTAACATAGTGCATCTTCTTACCCTACCCTCTAATATAGTGCACTTACCTAGGCCAAGTAAGCTAGCTCTCACGTACACTTACACTACCCTCCAACATAGTGCATCTTCTTACCCTTCGTGAAGCTCTCGCTCTTATACGAGGGTGTTAACTGTTAACAATCAACACCACTTGTAAAGACTAGTCTACATATTTCATCAAACAAGTATAGTGCATTAGCTAAACAAAATCCAAAAATGAAGCATACGACAAATTCATCATGTAATTAACCGCTAATCATCCGCCATAATCCCCCAGTAACCCTAGCTAATACAATACTTATTAATCATGGTGATTAAGATAGAAATAAAATCAACACATGCGTAAGATGAAATAAACATCATGATTAGTGAAAGTGATTAAAAAAGGATTAACAAAAGCTTAAGAGATATTAAGGATTGTACCAACTAACTAAGAAAGTAGATGAAAATTAAAAAAAAGAAAAGAAAAAAAGAAGGTAGAATATATATAAGATAGTTGCCGCCCAATTTTTCAAATAATCGAATAACAAGGAAAGATCAACCACTAATTAAGGAATGATTAGGAATTACGGTAAGATGAACTAATTTTGAGAGATTTGTAACTAGTTTTATCTAATTCTAAATACAATTGATTAGGGTTAATCTAGGGCTCAACAGTAAAAGTTTTCATCCTTAATTAGATCCCTAATTATCTAATTTATATTCATCTAAGACTTGTAGAAAGAGGCATCGTAATTTTGTTTTTTGCGTTGATAGGTATAGCACGGGCGAGCTGACAAAACCCGACACCAAGCTTGGGCAAGCCAGACCATCCGGATGAGCTGGTGTCTGTTTTATTGCCCTTTACTTCGCATATTCTCTTTTGCCTTCGATTATGCATATTCATTTTCGGAAAAGCGTCATATTCTCTATTACTTGGTAGTTAACCATCATGGGTGTTTAAAAGCCTTCAATTGGACGCATTACCATGCCAAAACCGCCTCATTTCCTTCATTTTCTACATAAAAAGGCAAAATAGTAAGTAATAGAAAACATGAAGCTTTTGACACTATATATGACGGTAACTTGCGTAATTGATATGCAAAACAAAACGGGGGCCGCTTTATGGGTTAAAAGTAGGTAAATTTAAACAGCATCAGTGGTGGCGTGGGAAATCTTTGTAATATGGTAAGAGTGAGCATGGGGATTTGAGTAAAGGGTAGGAGAGATGGAAAAAGATTGGGTGAAGTAGAGAAAACGTCGGTCTGAAAGATGAAAGAGACGAAATTGAAAATGAATATGAATGAGTAAAAAGCATATATAAAAAATCAATACCCAAACCCCAAAAAAAGCATATGTAATATTACGCTAGAAAACATGGACAAATGATAATAATTAACCACATAGTCTATCTAGAAAGCGGCCAAAATGGTTCATTACGTTTCCCATAGTTATTGTCGTAGCACCTACGAGATTGAAATAAGATAGTACTCCCTCCGTGCCAATCAATAGTTATCTATTACTTTTGACACAAAGACCAATGAAATAAAGATGAGTGATTTTAGACCACACAAAACATACGCCCTCACGCATACATGGAAGATACCCCACAAAAAGCTACCTAAAAGAAAATTGATAATTATTTAGTGATACACTCCAAAATAGAAAAAGATAACTGATCACCAGAAAGGAGGAAGTAGCTCACAAGTTAGAAATTTGGTTTAATAAGCTATTAACTTTTATAATGCGATTAATATCCACTTCGTTAAATAAAAAAAACGTTAGGGAGGAATGTTTGAACAGAAATTCTCATTGAAGACAGCGCATATCCGTCTTCAAGGAAGACGGGTCGGATTCTCTCTTACAAGGAGGCAAGCGGGAGGGCAAGTGGGGATCCATTTTGTTCCCCACTTGTCTGAAGGGTTTCGTAAGTACTTAAAAAGATTTTAATACCAAATCTCAAGGTCCATATGCATGTTAGAAATCAGAATTAAACATAAAAGAGTAGTCGAATTACCTCGCAGCGGAATTAATCTGTGAGCCATAAAATCGATCAATATAATAAAATAAGAACCGGATCTGAATAACCCAACTGGTACAAATAATTAAGAGCACCCAAACGTAGTGCCTCCACTAGTATCCACACGTATGAATAAGAGATGCGATTTGTATGCTAGTACAAGGTAGGGATATTATTTGTCACAGAAAGAATAAGATGATTAAAACGGACTCCCATATATCTGTATATATATATAGGGAGGTAAATACTAAGTTTCCTAATTAAACTCTTACCTTAATCACAACTAGGTCTAATCCAATTAGAACCCTAATTCCATATTTCTATCTTTAACTGAAAAAGGAAATACCGTATTCATCTTGTGTGTGACCCAATGGGACCCGTTTAATTCTACACAATTCATTAAACAATTTAATACTCGGTCCATAAGCGGCTTATAGCAAAACATTACGATTACATAGAATATAAATCGGATTACCTTAATTGGACTCGGGACATAAATCCAACAGTCTCCCACTTGTACTGTGTGCTAACATGTCTCTTTGCTTCTATTGTTGGAATCAAGACTAAGGTGGGAAAAGTATAAACCTTATATGCCCCAATCATATTTCTCGAATCTCAGAGTTGAATTGTTAAAGCAGACGACTAACAATCACCTCGTCCGAGCGCGGCCACGCATTTTACAACTCACACTCTTCGATAGGCTAGAAACAATAAACTTCCTTCAGTAAGGAAGGAACAAATCTCATCTTGTTTAACCACATTCCATCACATGATCCATAATAAGTCCAAGCATTGCCTTTATCGCCACCAGTCACGTTTGGCGTTTGACAATGTCAAAACAAACTATTTAGCATGTATAGAATAGTGAAAACGTCAGGTCTAAAGACTGTACATTCACTAGAAGCTAGTGATAAGAAACTTTACTGACACTAAGCGAATCCTTAGTAAAGTGTAGGAAATATCGGTATATTTCGTCATTATTTTACGGATTATAACGAAACTATAATATATGAATTACGAGTCATAAATAAATTGCATAATATAAAATCATAGGAATTTAGAATTAACCTTTGGTCCTAGCAAGTTTGGCCTATGAAAAATATCGAAATCGATATTCTCCTAATTGTTGCACCCAAGATGCTCCAAGATATGCCTTGCTTGTGCTAGAATTTTAGAGAAACGTTACTGCTAATTTTTCTTTTGTGTGATGATGATTGATAGAGAGAATTAGAGAGAAAAATCTGAATTTTCTTTGTTCTTTTTCTCCGTTTTCGGCCGGATCCCTTCAGTGGTAGAAGGAGGAGTCTCTCCTCTTTTTACTACTCTTGTTATTAGGGTTTTTGACCTAGTTACCATAAGAGAATACTAGGAGATATTTTCTCTTATTTTATCTCTTATTAACCGAAATTAAGGAGAAGAAAAAGACTATTTTCTCCTTCTTTTTTTCGGTTATATTAGCATGTAATATAATATAAACGTCAACTATAAATATCCGTATATTTATAATTTGCTAATTAAATATAACATATTATGTTTAATTACGAATTAACATTTTAATTCGTTTAAGCTTATATTATATACATTGATTAAATATAACGGTTTATATTCAATTACGAATTACATTTAATTCGTCTCAGCTAATATTATTTAATCGTTATTAAATAATGGTATCATCATTACATTGACTAACCTTTTAGTCATATACATCGACTAACCTTTTAGTCATATAATAAGGCATCAATATGATTATATTATTCATATAATCACATCTCTCAGACACATCCTTTAGGTGTGACTTTTAGGGACCAGTTGATCACCGCCATTAAAATTACAATAACGTCAAACTCCTAGCAAGCCAACCGTTATCGATAAACGTTAATCAACTGATAAGACTACTAAGTATACCATGTGAACCTGTAAGAGATTTATTCATGTTATCACACTAACTGTGGAGGACACTAGCTCCAACAATCTCCCACTTGTCCTTACAAGTGTATGTGCGATAACCGGATTCTCATATCCATAAATTTCTCCCACTCAATGTAAAACAATTTGCAAAGTCCGTATTTACAAAGGTCGCATTTTACAAGCGATCAGTATCAAGAGTGGTTTTCGCGACTAGAGAGTAACTTAACTGATAAACGAATCATTATTCGAGCATGTCCATGCATTTCAGTTACAACTCCTCGAGTGGCCCTGAGAAATAACAAAACCTGATAAAGGTTGGATATTTTCCTCAACTCGAATCCTGCAGATACAAGCACAGTATGAAATGACTTAGTAAAAATATACTTAGCCTCCTATTACGGTCGACCATGAGAAAGAAACCAAAGTCACCCAAAAACTGCCTTAATCTCAAAAGACAGTCGATAGTCAAAAGAATCGACTCTTAGGAACACTATGGACGTCCTATCCACGACCTGGCACCGAATGTTCTGAAACATTTAGGACTCCATAACGTTGTCACGATGTCCTACGAGGTATCTTTATAACTAGTATCTGTGATCGATCAGTCAACCGTTTGACTTATGGCTCGTTGAACCCACCATCAATCAACTTCACAGTATAATTGCCAGAGTTATCAGCTCATGTAGGCGATTATGGACCAAAACAATTATAATGTAATTCAGTTCACTTTGTGGCGTTCAATGTTGTCGTACAATCCACATGAAAAAAAAAATATGAAATAATACGATGATGTTATAAATAGTGCATGAAAAAGATACATTTATCTAATCCACATAAAACAGCTACTACAACTCAAGAAGACGTTTAATTCCCATGGAAATAACGTGCCCTTCATGCTTATCATAATTTAACGGTTTAGTGAGAGGGTCCGCGATGTTGTCATCCGAAGCAATCTTGTCTATCACTATCTCCTTTTGCTCCACGTAATCTTGGATCATGTGAGCCTTCCGAAGTACATGTCTAGACTTATTGTTGGACTTAGGCTCCTTAGCCTCGAAGATGGCACCTCTATTATCACAATAGATGGTGAAAGGGTCATTCGAACTAGGAACTACGGTAAGTCCTTGTAAGAACTGACGCATCCATATAGCTTCCTTTGCAGCTTCTAAAGCGGTATAGTACTCGTACTCAGTTGTAGAATCTGCTATAACACTCTGTTTGGAGCTTTTCCAACTGACCGCAACGCCATTAAGAGTAAAGACGAATCCAGACTGAGATTTCGAGTCATCTCGATCTGTTTGGAAGCTAGCATCTGCATAACCGATTGCGCATTTCTCAGTGTCTCCTCCATAAGTCAATACCCAATCCAGTGTGTTTTTGACAGCCATCCAGTGTGTTTCACCTGGATTGCCTTGGTACCAACTCGTCATATTCAATGCATATGCCACGTCCGGACGTGTGCATATCATGGCATACATGATCGATCCTATAACTGATGCATAAGGAACACGACTCATGCGCTCGACCTCTTGCGATGTCTTGGGTGCCTGAGCTTTACTCAAATAAGACTTATCTATATAAGACTCTTATCTATATAAGACTTCTGACTTCTGACTGAGTGATAACATCCCTTCTTGGAGTTGGTCATGCTGAACCTCTCAAGAATCTTATCTATATAAGACTTCTGACTGAGTGATAACATCCGTCGTGATCTATCTCTATAGATACGGATCCCCAATATGCGTAGTGCCTCACCCAGATCTTTCATCTGGAAATGGTTCTTTAACCATACTTTTACCGAAGATAAGAGAGGGATGTCATTCCCAATCAAGAGTATGTCATCAACATACAATATTAAGAAGACAATCTTACTCCCACTCGACTTGACATACAAGCATGGTTCCTCGACCGATCGACTGAAACCATTCTCTTTGATCACCTGGTCGAAAACGATGATTCCAACTCCGAGAAGCTTGCTTAAGTCCATAAATGGAACGCTTAAGCTTGCAAACTTTCTTAGGATTTTTAGGATCAATGAAACCTTCGGGTTGTACCTGTGGGAAATAACTGTTTACATCCCCTTAAAATTTTGTTATAATCCTAAATTTTAAGGGGATGTAAACAGTTATTTCCCACAAGTGGTATCAGAGCTTTAGGCTACAAAATTATATTATATGTTTTTCATTTTATGATATATAAATTTGAGAAATGAAATTTTATACCGGAAAAAAAAATTTATTACGGCTGGTTTTTTGGGCCGTGTGTTTTTTTTTAGGTCTTGTTTTTCCATTGTTGATTTATTGATATTGTTTTTTTAAAAGGTTAAAATTCAATATTATAAATTTGTACTTGTTTTAATTTGATAAGGATTAAATTAAAATAAGATGGAATTGTTTTGTTTTTGATGTTGCTATTGTTTTCGGCCTCATTATTTTAAATTGATAATTTTATGTATAATGATTCAATTTTAATGATGTTCAAAGCAATTGTGATTAAATGAATATATGGATAATCGATTTAATCATGATTTAGATGTTCATTTTAAAAGGTTAAATTGAATAATCTAGTTTGAATCAATATTTAATAACGATTAGATATTGAATTTTGTACCGATCTAGCAATATTGCCAACACCGAAATTTTATTTTTTGTACGTGCTGCTTCTGTTCAATTTAAAAAAAAAAAAAAATTCTGTTTTTATTGCTGTGTAGCAGTATTTTTTTTATTTATTTTTTTTTATGTTTTTGTTTCGGTTTTTGCTAAACCGTAAAAAAAAAAAAAAAAATTCAGGGACTGGTACTGTTCACGTGAACAGTGATCAGTAGAAAAAAAAAATTTGTTTGTTTTTTTTTTTGTTTTTGGCATTATAAAGATAATGTTTGTTTGTTATTGTGAAAAGGTTCACAATAATGTGTTGGAGTCAGTGTCCTCCACAGTTAGTGCAATAACATAAATAAATCTCTGTAGGTTCACAGGGTATAGTTTGTATTGCAATCAGTTGATTAACGTTTATCGATAACGGTTGGCTTGCTAGATAAGTTTGACGTTATCGTCATACAGATGGCGGTGATCAACTGGTCCCTAAAAGTCACACCTAAAGGATGTGATTGAGAAATGTGATTATTTAAGAAAATAATCATATTGATGCCTTATTAAATGACTAAAAAGTTAGTCGGTGTTTTTGACTAAAAGGTTAGTCAATGTGATGATGATATAATTATTTAATAATGATTAAATAAATTTAGCTGGGACGAATTAACTGTAATTCGTAAATTGAATATAAAATGTGATATTTAATTGTTGTATATAATGTAAGCTAATTAAACATAAACCGTTATGATTAATTGGAAAATTATAAATATACGGATATTTATAATTAATGATGTATTATAATGTCGGTCTTTGACTAATGACGATTATAATGTATTACATTATATTAGAAGTTAAAATGACCAGAAAAAGTGTCCAGATACACTCGGGTTTTTTCCGGTCAATGGGTAGTTATTTGAGGAGACTAAATCTCCTCATAATTGACCTAAGTGTGCCGTCAAATACAAAGAGAAGAAATTCTAACCTAATTCTATTCTCTCACTTGTGTCTCCATCACACACCAACACAAAAAAAACCTAAAAAGTTAACTGTAACTTTTAATCATCTTTCTAGCAAAGGAGAAGGGCATATCTCAATCTATCTTGGGTGAGACAATTAGGAGGATATCTACTTTGATATCTGTTCTTAGGCCGATTTTTCTAAGGACCAAAGGTTTAATTCATTTTCTCTATATTTACATCGTTTTCATATTTATGACTCGCAATTCATATTATATAATTTTGTTATAATCCTAAATTTTAAGGGGATGTAAACAGTTATTTCCCACAAGTGGTATCAGAGCTTTTGGCTACAAAATTATATTATATGTTTTTCATTTTTATGAAATATAAATTTGAGAAATTTTTTTTTTTTTTGATATTACCGAAAAAAAATATAGTCACGGCTGCTTTTTTTTTTTTTTGTTGTAGCCGTGTGTTTTTTTTTTAGGGTTTTATTTTTCCATTGTTGATTTATTGATATTGTTATTTTAATAGGTTAAAATTCAATATAATAAATTTGTGGTTGTTTTAATTTGATAAGGATTAAATTAAAATAAGATGGAATGGTTTTGATTTTGTTGTTGCTATTATTTTCGGATTCATTGTTTTAAATTGATGATTTTTGAATAATGATTCAATTTTAATGATGTTCAAAGCGATTGTGATTAAATGAATATAAGGATAATCGATTTAATCATGATTTATATGTTCATTTTAAAAGGTTAAATTGAATAATCTAGTTTGAATCAATTTTAATAACGATTAGATATTGAAATTTGTACCGATCTAGCGATATTGGCAACACCGAATTTTTTTTTTTGTGCAGCCCGGTTACTGTTCACTGCTGCTGTTTTAAAAAAAAAAAAAAGTTTCTATTTTTTTTAATTTTGCTGTGTACAGCAGTTTTTTTTAATTATTATTGTCTTTTTCGGTTTTTTTCTTTTAGATAAAACCGTGAGAAGAAGAATAAAAAAAAAAAAAAAAATTTTGGCTACTGGTACTGTTCACGTGAACAGTGTCCCGTTAGAAAAAAAAAAATTTTTTTTGTTTGTTTTTTTTTTCTTTGACATTATAAAGATAATGTTTGTTTGTTTGTTATTGTGAAAAGGTTCACAATAATGCTACCCGATTATTTTAAAAAGGTTTAAAATAAAATGGATTATGGAAGATTAAAATTGTTGTGGGCAATTAAGGAATTGTCACATAATTTTGATCGGTTTGAATGGTGGTTTGGATAATTAATCAACATAATTAATGAATTATGTTTTGTAGTATTAATTTATATAGTTGATGCCTTTTTGTTGAATGAATGAATGAATGGTTTATTTTACGTATTTTTGCAATTGGTTGAAAAATGTAATACCTAGTGTGGCTTTAGTTAATCATGTTTTCGTAATGATGAAAACATGGTTTGGTTGTAATTTTGAGATCTCGAATCTCCTTTTATTTTTCTTTTAATTATGTTTTGGAATTAGAATGTAAATAGGTTTATTTTGTAATTTTTAAATGTAATTTTAAGAAGACTAGAGACGGAGATCGGATGCTCACTCCCACTGCATGGACCAAGATGAGACAAAGTCAAGCTTCTCGGGTCCATAAGGATGGATTCCAAACTTGTATTTACTGTTCACTTTGGTAGATAGGCCACACTAGGACCGTTGTAATAGTTTACGTATTTTTTCCGTTCTTTTGTTTTTCTTTCACATGTTAAATAACTGCATCATATTCCGCCTAAACCAAACCACCTAAAATGCATGAAAAATGTTTCATATAGTTTGAATTTTCATCATAGACATACAGATGTCACTCGTTCATAGGGCCATCACCTTAGTCTAAATCATTCACGAAATGCTAGAATTTGTTCACTTAAAATGAATTAAATTTAAGATGATGGGATCTTCCTCTAAAATGAAAATTGAGATTAGTCTTTATAGGAAAAACTTCTATGAACCCCTTCTTCGTCGGAAGTCATAATATGACCCCTTCTACGTTGGGTAAGTAGTGAGTGTTGACCTATTTTATCTCAACATTATAGTACGAGTAATATCTCGGGATTATAATGGACTATAAGATAGAATTTACAGAAATTTATCGACCGAGAATTCTAAAGGTAGAATTAGCCAAAAGGTTGGCTTATCAATTTACAGAAATTGAGTCTTGGGATCATTTATATAATTCTTGAGGGAGGTCAATTGTATAAATGCATGAGTCATCGCATTAAATAGTTTTTGCATTAAGACTTAATTTTAAAACGATGAAACTTATCATAATTTTTCTTCTTTTCACAGTTTCTTGAATACGTTATATACAGATATAACTGCTTAAAATAACAAATGGCTGGACGTACAGACGACCCAATGCCAAGTGCTACACTCGCTCACGAGTCCTGGCTAAAGATCTTTATGGACAACATGAATCAGTCCACGCGACTGAAGAATGATGGGTCCAACTTTGCGGACTGGGAGGCGGCATTACGGAATGCTGCCATTGCTGACGGTAAGCTCAAGTACTTGACTGAGCCACTACCGACTAACCCAGGCCCCAATGCAGGAGCCAATGCATCACTTGCTTATAGTGATTTCGTAATGGAGGTGGGTGCGTTAAAGAACGTACTCATCTTTTCAATGGAATCAAATTTGCAAAGGCGATTCATTGCCAAGGGTGCAAACAAGATTTTCACCACTCTCTCTAACGAGTTCTCGAAAGCTCCGAGGATCGTTAGCTATGAGTACACATGTCGCTTCTTTGAAGCGAAACTCCAGAAGGGCCAAGCGGCTAGCCCAAACATTCTTGCTATGATCGAGAATGTCGAGAAGCTGGAGGCTCTTGGTTTTAAAATCGATGAGACGATCATTATTGATCGACTGCTTCATTCACTTCATGATGGTTTTGCCCTTTTCAGGGCAAATTACTATATGAATGATATGAAGAAAAGTCTTCATCAGCTCCACTCACTTCTCGTACAGACCGAGAGTGATCTGAAATTGAGTAAGAGCGTGAAACAGGACGTTCTCATGATTAACAACAAGGGTAGGGGTAAGGGCAAGGCTCAAGCTGACCTAGCTGTAGGGAAGCAAAAGTTCAAAAAGCCAGTAAAGGTCAAGAGTGGGCCTGGTGAGGCTAGCGATAGCTCACAAGGCAAGACAAAGAGCAAAGATAACGTGGAGTGCCACCATTGCCACAAGTCTGGGCATTGGAGGCGGAACTGCCCCGTGTATGCTGAAGACGTAAAATCAGGCCGCGTCATTCCTGTTGTTACGTCATCTTTTATTCATATGATTGAGATTAACCATGCAAGTTTCGGAACTTGGGTACTAGATACTGGTTGTGGTTCTCATCTGTGTAATCATTTGCAGGGCCTAAGAAGCATCACAACTCTCGCAAAGGGTGATGTGGACCTGCGAGTGGGGAATGGAGCTAGAGTTGTTGCCGTTTCAGTGGGAACATATGTAATCCAACTCCCTAGTGGTTTTGAGTTATTTCTGAATAACTGTTACTATGTACCCAGTTTATCTAAGAACATTATTTCAGTTTCCGTACTTGATAAGGACGGATTTTCGTTTGTAATAAAGAATAATAGCTGTATTTTCTCTTTGAACGATATGATTTATGGTAAAGCTGTTTCCATAAATGGAATATATGTTTTAGATCAAACCACAGAGATAATGCATGTGAGTAATAAGAAAGCAAAGGTTGGTGACAAAGATCAAACCTATCTATGGCATTGCCGTATGGGACACATAAATGAAAAACGCGTGAAGAAGCTCATTGATAATGGGACTATCTCCCCATTTGACTATGAATCTTTTGGCACGTGTGAATCATGTCTCATAGGCAAAATGACTCGAATTTCCTACAAAGGTGTTGGAATGCGCGCTGCTGACCTATTAGGACTCATACATACTGATGTGTGTGGACCTATGTCAATCAACGCTAGAGATGGCTATAGATATTTATCACTTTCACGGACGATTTGAGTAGATATGGTTATGTCTACTTAATGAAGCATAAAAGTGAGTCCTTTGACAAGTTCAAGGAATTCCAGAATAAGGTTGAAAACCAACTGGATAGAAAGATTAAAGCACTACGTTCGGATCGTGGTGGCGAATATCTTTCGAAGGAGTTTGATCGACACCTTAAAGACTGTGGTGTAGTACTACAGTTAACTCCACCTGGAACACCACAATTGAATGGTGTGTCCGAACGAAGAAATCGAACATTGCTTGATATGGTTCGATCCATGATGAGTCACACGGTTGTGCCTGACTTATTATGGGGATATGCTCTTTTGTCAGCTGCTCTAATACTTAACCGAAGTCCGTCTAAAGTTGTAGACAAGACTCCATATGAACTATGGAAGGGAAACGGTCCCTAACTTGTCCTTTATTCGGGTTTGGGGCTGCGAGGCTTATGTCAAATGGAGACCTGACGATAAGCTCGGCCTACGATCGGTCAAGACATACTTTATTGGTTATCCAAAAGGAATGTTTGGTCATTACTTTTATTCGCCTACCGAACAACGTGTTTTTGTTGCGGCTAGTGCGAAGTTTCTAGAGAAAGAATTTCTCGAGAACAAGACGAGTGATAGAACCTTCGATCTGTCGGAGGTTCAAGAGCCAACAACCGAGCAACCAATGGAGGAAACTGTTCCTTCATCATCGGCTGCGGTAAATATTCATGAGGAACCCAGGAGGTCGGGTAGAGTCTCCATTCCTCCAGACAGATA
Organism: Heliosperma pusillum; assembly: GCA_022085475.1. Taxonomy (NCBI): domain Eukaryota; kingdom Viridiplantae; phylum Streptophyta; class Magnoliopsida; order Caryophyllales; family Caryophyllaceae; genus Heliosperma; species Heliosperma pusillum. The sequence continues at coordinate 27,145 of JAIUZE010006421.1, read as the reverse complement.
CATTGGTATGGTCGAGGAGAATGGGAGAGATGACGTTTTACTCCTAGAGAGTAACGAACCCGCGACCTATAAAGGTGCCATGACCTGTTCCGACTCTAAGCTATGGCTTGAAGCCATGCAATCCGAGATGGACTCTATGTATGAGAATAACGTATGGGATCTGGTTGATTTACCTGATAAGGTTCGGCCTCTTCAGTGCAAATGGCTTTATAAAATAAACCATTCTGTAGAAAGGACAACCAGATACATACAAGGCACGACTAGTGGCAAAGGGTTTCACTCAAGTGCAAGGATTGCACTATGATGAAATTTTTGCACCCGTAGTTATGATGCGTTCCATTCGGATAATCTTAGCGATTGCCGCTTTTCATGACTATGAAATTTGGCAGATGGATGTGAAAACCGCCTTCTTAAACGGTTATTTGGAAGAGGAATTGTACATGGTACAACCCGAAGGTTTCATTGATCCTAAAAATCCTAAGAAGGTATGCAAGTTAAGCGTTCCATTAATGGACTCTTAAAGCAAGCTTCTCGGAGTTAGAATCATCGGTTTCGACCAGGGGTGATAAAAGAGAATGGATTTATCGATCGGGTCCGAGGAAACCATGCTTATATACAAGTCGAGTCTGGGACAAGATTATCTTCCTTAATATGTATGTTGATGACATACTCTTGATTGGGAAGGACTACCTCTCTTAACTTCGGTAAAAGTTTGGTTAAAGGAACCATTTCCAGATGAAAGATCTGGGTGGATGAAGCACAAAGAATTTTGGGGATCCGTATCTACAGAGATAGATCACGACGGATGTTATCCCTCAGTCAGGAGTCTTATATAGATAATATTCTTGAGAGGTTCAGCATGACCAACTCCAAGAAGGGGAACCTTCCAATGGTCTCTGGGATGCATTTGAGTAAAGCTCAGGCACCAAAGACATCGGAAAAGGTCGAGCGCATGAGTCGGATTCCTTATGCATCAGCTATAGGATCGATCATGTATGCCATGATATGCACACGTCCAGACGTGGCATATGCATTGAGTATGACGAGTCGTTACCAAGGCAATCCAGGTGAAACACACTGGATAGCTGTTAAGAAGATCCTTAAGTACCTACGGAGGACTAAGGATTGGGTATTGACTTATGGAGGTGACACTGAGCTATGCGCAATCGGTTACGCAGATGCTAGCTTCCAAACGGATCGAGATGACTCGAAATCTCAGTCTGGATTCGTTTTTACTCTTAATGGCGCTGCGGTCAGCTGGAAAAGCTCCAAACAAAATGTTATAGCAGATTCTACGACTGAGTCCGAGTACTATGCTGCTTCAGAGGCTGGTGAAGGAAGCTATATGGATGCGTCAGTTCTTAAGGGACTAACCGTAGTTCCTAGTTCGGATGACCCGATCACCATCTATTGTGATAATAGTGGTGCCATCTTCCAGGCTAAGGAGCCTAAGTCCAGCAACAAGTCTAGGCATGTACAACGGAAGGCTCACATGATCCGAGATTACGTGGAGCAAAAGGAGATAGTGATAGACAAGATTGCTACGGATGATAACGTTGCAGATCCTCTCACTAAACCGTTAAGATATGATAAGCATGAAGGGCACGTTATTTCCATGGGAATTAAGCGTGTTCCTGAGTTGTATTAGTTGTTTTGTATGGATTAGACACCTGTATCTTTTTCATAAAACTATTAATGAAATCATCGTTTTGTTTTATATTTTGTTTTTCATTTGGGTTGTACTGACAACATTGAACACCACAAAGTGAACTGAATTACATTATATTTGTTTTGGGTCCGTAATTGCCTACATGAGCTAATAACTCTGTCAATTATTTTGTGACGTCGATTGATGGTGGGTTCAACGAGCCATAAGTCAAACTGTTGACTGATCGATCACAGATGCGGGTTATAATGATACTACGCAGGACATTTTGTGACGACGTTATGGAGTCCTAAATGTTTCAGAACATTAGGTGCCAGGTCGTGGATAGGACATCCATAGTGTTCCTAGAGTCGATTCTTTTGACTATCGACTGTCTCTTGAGATAAAGGAGGTTTTTGGGTGACTTTGGTTCTTTTCTCATGGTCGACCGTAACAGGAGGCTAAGTAGATTTTCACTGGTGTATGTATACTGCGATTGTATCTGCAAGATTCGAGTTGAAGAAACATATCCACCTTTATAGGATATGAAATTCCTCAGGGCACTCGAGGAGCTGTAACTGAAAGCATGGCCATGCTCGAATGGAAGATTCGTTATCAGTTAAGTTACTCTCTAGTCGGGGAAACCACTCTTGATTACTGATTTCACGTAAACTACGGACTTTGTGAATACGGACTTTGCAAATTGGTTTACAATTGAGGGAGAAATTTATTATGGATATGAGAATCGGTTATCGCACATACACTTGTACGGACAAGTGGGAGATTGGTTGAGCCAGTGTCCTCCACAGTTAGTGCAATAACATAAATAAATCTCTGTAGGTTCACAGGGTATACTTTGTATTGCAATCAGTTGATTAACGTTTATCGATAACGGTTGGCTTGCTAGATAAGTTTGACGTTATCGTCATACAGATGGCGGTGATCAACTGGTCCCTAAAAGTCACACCTAAAGGATGTGATTGAGAGATGTGATTATTTGAGAAAATAATCATATTGTTGCCTTATTAAATGACTAAAAGGTTAGTCGGTGTTTTTGACTAAAAGGTTAGTCAATGTGATGATGATATAATTATTTAATAATGATTAAATAAATTTAGCTGAGACGAATTAACTGTAATTCGTAAATTGAATATAAAATGTTATATTTAATTGTTGTATATAATAGAAGCTAATTAAACATAAACCGTTATGATTAATTGGAAAATTATAAATATACGGATATTTATAATTAATGATGTATTATAATGTCGGTCTTTGACTAATGACGATTATAATGTATTACATTATATTAGAAGCTAAAATGACCGGAAAAACTGTCCAGATACACTCGGGTTTTTTCCGGTCAATGGGTAGTTATTTGAGGAGACTAAATCTCCTCATAATTGACCTAAGTGTGCCGTCAAATACAAAGAGAAGAAATTCTAACCTAATTCTATTCTCTCACTTGTGCCTCCATCACACACCAACACAAAAAAAAACCTAAAAAGTTAACTGTAACTTTTAATCATCTTTCTAGCAAAGGAGAAGGGCATATCTCAATCTATCTTGGGTGAGACAATTAGGAGGATATCTACTTTGATATCTGTTCTTAGGCCGATTTTTCTAAGGACCAAAGGTTTAATTCATTTTCTCTATATTTACATCGTTTTCATATTTATGACTCGCAATTCATATTATATAATTTTGTTATAATCCTAAATTTTAAGGGGATGTAAACTGTTATTTCCCACATAATGATACCCGATTATTTTAAAAAGGTTTAAAATAAAAATGGATTATGGAAGATTAAAATTGTTGTGGGCAATTAAGGAATTGTCACATAATTTTGATCGTTTTTATGGTGGTTTGGACAATTAATCAACATAATTAATGAATTATGTATTGTAGTATTAATTTATATAGTTGATGCATTTTATTTTTGTCGAATGAATGAATGGTTTGATTTACGTTTTTTGCAATTGGTTGAAAAATGTAAAACCTAGTGTGGCCTTAGTTAATCATGTTTTCGTAATGATGGAAACATGGTTTGGATGTATTTATGAGATCTCGAATCTCCTTTTATTTTTTTTAATTATGTTTTTGGAATTAGAATGTAAATAGGTTTATTTTGTAATTTTGAAAATGTAATTTAAGAAGACTAAAGATGGAGATCGGATGCTCACTCCCGCTACATGGACCAAGATGAGACAAAGTCAAGCTTCTCGGGTCCATTAGGATGGATTCCAAACTTGTAGTTACTGTTCATTTTGGTAGATAGGCCACACTAGGACCGTTGTAATAGTTTACGTATTTTTCATTCTTTTGCTTTTCATTCACATGTTTAATAATTGCATCATATTCCGCCTAAACCAAACCACCTAAATGCATGAAAAATGTTTCATATAGTTTGAATTTTCATCTTAGACATACAGATGTCACTCGTTCATAGGGCCATCACCTTAGTCTAAATCATTCACGAAATGCTAGAAATTTGTTCACTTAAAAATGAATTAAATTTAAGATGATGGGATCTTCCTCTAAAATGAAAATTGAGATGAGTCTTTATAGGAAAAACTACTATGAACCTCTTCTTCGTCGGAAGTCATAATATGACCCCTTCTACGTTGGGTAAGTAGTGAGTGTTGACCTATTTTACCTCAACATTGTAGTCCGAGTAATATCTCGGGATTATAATGGACTAAAAGATAGAATTTACAGAAATTTATCGACCGATAATTCTAAAGGTAGAATTAGCCAAGAGGTTGGCTTATCAATTTACAGAAATTGAGTCTTGGGATCATTTATATAATTCTTGAGGGAGGTCAATTGTATAAATGCATGAGTCATCGCATTAAACAGTTTTTGCATTAAGACTTAATTTTAAAACGATGAATTCTTATTATATTTTTTTTTCCTTTTCACAGTCACATATATAGATATAAATGCTAAATAACAAAATGGCTGGCCATACTAATGACCCAATGCCAAGTGCTACACTCGATCGCGAGTCCTGGCTTAAGATGTTCATGGACACTATGAATCAGTCAACGCGACTGCAGAATAACGGGTCCAACTTTGCGGACTGGGAGGCGGCATTACGGAATGCTGCCATTGCTGACGGTAAGCTCAAGTACTTGATTGAGCCACTACCGCCATACCCAGGCCCCAATGCAGGAGCAAATGAATCACTTGCTTATTGTGATTTCGTAATGGAGGCGGGTGCGATAAAGAACGTACTCATCTTTTCAATGGAATCAAATTTGCAAAGGCGATTCATTGCCCATGGTGCAAACAAGATTTTCACCACTCTCTCTAACGAGTTCTTGAAAGCTCCGAGGATCGTTAGCTATGAGCATACATGTCGCTTCTTTGAAGCGAAACTCCAGAAGGGCCAAGCGGTTAGCCCACACATTCTTGAGATGATTGAGAATGTCGATAAACTGGAGGCACTTGGTTGCAAAATCGATGAGAAGATCGTCATAGACCGCGTTCTTCATTCACTTCATGATGGTTTTGCTCTTTTCAGGGCAAATTACTATATGAATGATATGAAGAAGAGTCTTCATCAACTCCACTCACTCCTCGTACAGACAGAGAGTGATTTGAAATTGAGTGGGAGTCTGAAACAGAACGTTCTCATGATATCAAACAAGAGCAAAGGTAAGGGCAAGGCTAAGGCCAACCTAACTGTAGGGAAGCCGAAATTCAAAAAGCCAGGGCAAGGCAAGAGTGGGCCTGGTGAGACTAGCAGTAGCTCACAAGGCAAGACAAAGAGCGATGAAGGTAACGTGGAGTGCCACCATTGCCACAAGTTTGGGCATTGGAGGAGGAACTGCCTCGTGTACCGTGAGGACATAAAAGCAGGCCGCGTCTCTCCTGTTGGTATGTCTTCTTCTTTTCTTCATATGATTTAGATCAACCATGCAAGTTTCGGAACTTGGGTACTAGATACTGGTTGTGGTTCTCATCTGTGTAATCATTTGTAGGGCTTAAGAAACATCACAACTCTCGCAAGGGGTGATGTGGACCTGCGAGTGGGGAATGGAGCAAGAGTAGCTGCCATTTCAGTGGGAACATATGTAATCCAACTCCCAAGTGGATTTGAGTTATTTCTGAATAACTGTTACTATGTACCCAGTTTATCTAAGAACATTATTTCAGTTTCCGTACTTGATAAGGACGGATTTTCGTTTGTAATAAAGGATAATAGCTGTATTTTCTCTTTAAACGAAATGATTTATGGTAAAGCTGTTTCCATGAATGGAATATATGTTTTAGATCAAACCACATATATAATGCATGTGAGTAATAAGAAAGCAAAGGTTGGTGACAAAGATCAAACCTATCTATGGCATTGCCGTATGGGACACATAAATGAAAAACGCGTGAAAAAGCTCATTGATAATGGGACTATCTCCCCATTTGACTATGAATCTTTTGGCATGTGTGAATCATGTCTCATAGGCAAAATGACTCGAATTTCCTTCAAAGGTGTTGGAATGCGCGCTGCTGACCTATTAGGACTCATCCATACTGATGTGTGTGGACCTATGTCAATCAACGCTAGAGATGGCTATAGATATTTTATCACTTTCACGGACGATTTGAGTAGATATGGTTATGTCTACTTAATGAAGCCTAAAAGTGAGTCCTTTGACAAGTTCAAGGAATTCCAGAATAAGGTTGAAAACCAGCTGGATAGAAAGATTAAAGCACTACGTTCAGATCGTGGTGGCGAATATCTTTCGAAGGAGTTTGATCGACACCTTAAAGACTGTGGTGTAGTACTGCAGTTAACTCCACTGGAACACCACAATTGATGGTGTGTCCGAACGGAGAAATCGAACTTGCTCTCCTGATCCCAACCTTGTTGGAAAAAACTGTTTACAACAATCCCCTTAAAATGTTGTTATAAGCCTAAATTTAAGGAGCTGTAACAGGTAAAAAAAAAAATTTCCCCAGTACCATGTAAATTCCGCCTCCAAAACCGTTTAAGAAGGGCGGTTTTCACTCATCTCCCACTTTCATAGTCATGAAAAGCAGCAATCGCTAAGATTATCCGAATGGAACGTAGCATAACTACGGGTGCAAAGATTCCATCATAATGCAATCCTTGCACTTGAGTGAAAACTTTTGCCACTAGTCGTGCCTTATAGGTGTCTGGTTGTCCTTCTACAGAATGCTTTATCTTATAAAGCCATTTGCATTGAAGAGGTCGTACCTTATCAGGCAAATCAACAAGATCCCATACGTCATTCTCATACATGGAGTCCATCTCGGATTGCATGGCTTCAAGCCATAGCTTAGAGTCGAAACAGGTCATGGCACCTTTATAGGTAGCGGGTTCGTTACTCTCTAGGAGTAAAACATTATCTCTCTCCTTCTCCTCGACCATACCAATGTATCTGTCTGGAGGAATGGAGACTCTACCCGACCTCCTAGGTTCCATAGGGATGTTAACCGTAGCAGAAGTTGAAGGAACCTCTTTCTCCATTGGTAGCTCGGTTGTTGGTTCTTGAATCTCCGACAGATCGAAGGTTCTATTACTTGACTTATTCTCGAGAAACTCTTTCTCTAAGAACGTCGCACTAGCCGTAACAAAAAATCGTTGTTCGATAGGCGAAAAGAAGTAATGACCAAACATTCCTTTTGGATAACCAATAAAGTATGTCTTGACCGATCGCGGGCCGAGCTTATCCTCGTGTCTCCACTTGACATAAACCTCGCAGCCCCAAACCCGAATAAAGGACAAGTTAGGACCGTTCCCTTCCACATTTTATATGGAGTCTTGTCTACAGCTTTAGACGGACTTCGGTTAAGTATAAGAGCAGCTGACAAAAGAGCATAACCCCATAATGAATCAGGTACTACCGTGTGACTCATCATGGATCGAACCATATCAAGTAATGTTCGATTTCTCCGTTCGGACACACCATTTAATTGAGGTGTTCCAGGTGGAGTTAACTGTAATACTACACCACAGTTCTTTAAGGTGTTGATCAAACTCATTTGAAAGATATTCGCCACCACGATCTGAACGAAGTGCTTTAATCTTTCTTCCCAGTTGGTTTTCAACCTTATTCTGGTATTCCTTGAACTTTTCAAAGGACTCACTTTTATGCTTCATTAAGTAGACATATCCGTATCTACTCAAATCATCCGTGAAAGTGATAAAATATCTATAGCCGTCTCTTGCGTTTATTGACATAGGTCCACATACATCAGTATGTATGAGTCCTAATAGGTCACTAGCGCACATTCCAACACCTTTGAAGGAAATTCGAGTCATTTTACCGATAAGACATGATTCACACGTGCCAAATGATTCGTAATCAAATGGGGAGATAGTCCCATTGTCAATGAGCTTCTTTACACGTTTCTCATTTATGTGTCCCATACGGCAGTGCCATAGATAAGTTTGATCTTTGTCACCAACCTTTAATTTCTTATTATTCACATGCAATATGTCTGTGGTTTGATCTAAGATATAAATTCCATTCATGGAAACTGCTTTGCCATAAATCATTTCATTAAAAGAGAAAATACAGCTATTGTCTTTTATTGAAAATGAAAAACCGTCTTTATCTAGTACGGAAACAGAAATAATGTTCTTAGATAAACTGGGTACATAGCAACAGTTATATAAATATAACTCAAAACCACTCGGGAGTTGGATTACATATGTTCCCACTGAAACTGCAGCAACTCTTGCTCCATTCCCCACTCGCAGGTCCACATCACCCTTTGCGAGAGGTGTGATGTTTCTTAGGCCCTGCAAATGATTACACAGATGAGAACCACAACCTGTATCAAGTACCCAAGTTCCGAAACTTGCATGGTTAATCTCAATCATATGAATAAAAGATGACATACCAACAGGAGTGACGCGGCCTGCTTTTATGTCCTCACGGTACACGGGACAGTTCCTCCTCCAATGCCTAGTCTTGTGGCAATGGTGGCACTCCATGTTAGTGTCCTTGCTCTCTGCCTTGCCTTGTGAGCCACTGGTCTCACCAGGCCCAGTCTTACCGTTTCCTGACTTTTTAAACTTTGGCTTTCCTACAGCTAGGTTTCCATGAGGCTTGCCCTTACCTTTGCCCTTGTTGGAAATCATGAGAACATCTTGCTTCATGCTCCCACTCAATTTGATATCATTCTTGGTCTGTACGAGAAGTGAGTGTAGTTGATGAAGACTTTTCTTCATATCATTCATATAGTAATTTGCCCTGAAAAGGGCAAAACCATCATGAAGTGAATACAGCACACGGTTAATGACTATGCTCTCACTGATTTTGCAATCAAGTGCCTCCAGTTTCTCGACATTCTCAATCATATCAAGAATGTGTGGGCTAACCGGTTGGCCCTTCTGGACTTTCGCCTCAAAGATGCAACAGGTATGCTCATAAGTAACGATCCTCGGTGCTTTTGAGTATTCGTTAGTGAGCGTGGTGAAAATCTTGTTTGCACCTTGGGCAATGAAGCGTCTTTGCAAATTGCTTTCCATTGCAAAGATGAGTACGTTCTTTATCGCACCCGCTTCCATAACGAAGTCACTATATTCAAATGTCTCGTTAGCTCTTGCATTGGGGCCTGGGTTTGGCGGTATTGGCTCAGTCAAGTACTTGAGCTTACCGTCAGCAATGACAGCATTCCGTAATGCCGCCTCCCAGTTCGCAAAGTTGGACCCATCATTCTTCAGTCGCGTGGACTGATTAATGTGGTCCATAAAAGCTTTAAGCCAGGATTCGCGCGCGAGCGTGGCACTTGGCATAGGGATATCAGTATTTCCAGCCATTTGTTATATGCAGTATTATCAATATAAACGAGTTCTACTCTGAAAAAGAAGAAAAACCATAATAAGCATACTCATCGATTTGAATTTAAGTCTAGTGCAAAATTTGTTTTAATGCAAAGACTCGAGCATTTATCCAATTGACCTCCCTCAAGAATTATATAAATGATCCCAAGACTCAATTATCTGTAAATTGATAAGCCAACCTCTTGGCTAATTCTACCTTTAGAATTCTTGGTCGATAAATTTCTGTAAATTCTATCTTTAGTCCATCATAATCACGAGAAACTCTTCGGACTATAATGTTGAGATAAAATAGGTCAACACACACTACTTACCCAACGTAGAAGGGGTCATATGGAGAGTAAGGTCCTATATGCCTACCGACGAAGTAGGGATTCATAGTAGTTTGGCCTATAAAGACTAGTCTCAATTTTAGGTTTAGAGGAAGATCCCATCAATTTTATTTTAATTCAATTTTAAGTGAACTAATATCTAGCATGCGAGAATGAATAAACTAAAATGATGGCTTAAATTCGAGTGACATCTTTATGTCCATGATAACTAACATTCAAACTATATGAGTCAATTTTCATGCATTTTAGTAGTAGGTGGTTTGGTTTAGGCGGAATATGATGCACTAACTATCATGTGATGAAAAAACAACAAGAACGGAAAAATACATAAAAATATTACAAAGTCCTAGTGTGGCCTATCTACCAAAATGAACAAAAATACAACTTTGGAATCCAACCCATTTGGACCCGAGAAGCTTGTCTTGATGTTCCATCTTGGTCCATGTAGCGGGAGTGAGCAATCCGATCTCCATCTTTAGTCTTCTCAAAATACATTTAATAAATTACAAAATATAAACCTATTTACATTCTAATTTAAAAACATAATTTAATGAAAAATAAAATGGAGATTCGAGATCTCAAAATTACATCAAAGATCATGTTTCCATCATTACGAAAACATGATCAACTAAGGCCACACTAGGTAATAAAAATTACAACCGATTGCAACAATACGTAAATTAAACCATTCAACCATTCATTCAACAAGATAAAATGCATCAACTATATACTAATCATTCAAGACATAATTCTTTAATTATGAAGAATAATTTATCCAAACCACCTTTTAAAATGATCAAAATTATGTGACAATTCCTTAATTAATCACAATAACCCCAACCAAACATAATCCAATTTTAATTCATATTCTTTAACATGAATTAATACAACATTATTTTAAACCTCTTTAAAATAATTGGGTATCCTTTTATTGTGAACTTCTTCACAATAATAAACGAAACATTATCATTATAATGAATAATAAACAAAAACTTTCAACCCAAAAAAATAAAAATAAAACCGAAACTTTTTTTCTTTTAAAAATTTAATTTGATGTTACTAATATTTTCAAGATCGGTACAAATTATCAACATCTAATCATTACTCCCTCCCATCCAAACCAAAGGTTACACTTACCTTATTTAGACCATCCAAACCAAACTACCCATTCTTTTTCGGGTAAGAAATAAGACTAACTACTCCTCATTTACCCTATATATTTACTCAATATGCAATTACCCCACCCACCCAACTAACATTAAATATTCAAATGGTCCTACTTCCATTCCAATAATACCCTTCCCTTTTCAATATTTTCTTAAAACTTGTGCTCCCTCCCATGTAACCTTTGGTTTGAATGGGAGGGAGTATTAAACATCGATACAAACTAGATGATTCAATTTAACAATTTAAAACGAATATCTAAAACAATGAATACCGAAAAATATATAGCAATGAACATACAAATCGATTTCCATTTACATTTTAATTTAATCCTTATTAAATCAAAACAACTACAAATTCATCATGTTATCGTCTTAACTATTTAAAAGAACAATTATAATGAATCAAAATGGAAAAACAAGGCAAAAAAACATTTTTTTTTATACGGATGAACAGTACAGACGAAAAAAAAAAAAATTTTTTCTTTCTCGGCATAAATAAAAAAAAACAAAAATAATGATTCTAATCTTATATTTCATCAATTATGAAAACATATAAAATAATTTCGTAGCCCTTGGCTCTGATACCACTTGTAGGAAATATCGGTATATTTCGTCATTATTTTACGGATTATAACGAAACTATAGTATATGAATTACGAGTCATAAATGAATTACATAATATAAAATCATAGGAATTTAGAATTAACCTTTGGTCCTAGCAAATTTGGCCTATGAACAATATCGAAATCGATATTCTCCTAATTGTTGCACCCAAGATGCTCCAAGATCAGATATGCCTTGTTTGTGCTAGAATTTTAAAGAAAAGTTACTGCTAATTTTTCTTTTGTGTGATGATGATTGATAGAGAGAATTAGAGAGAAAAATCTGAATTTTTCTTTGTTCTTTTTCTCCTGTTTCGGCCGGATCCCTTCAGTGGTAGAAGGAGGAGTCTCTCCTCTTTTTACTACTCTTGTTATTAGGGTTTTTGACCTAATTACCATAAGAGAATAATAGGAGATATTTTCTCTTATTTTATCTCTTATTAACCGAAATTTACGAGAAGAAAAAGACTATTTTCTCCTCTCTTTTTTTCGGTTATATTAGCATGTAATATAATATAAACGTCAACTATAAATATCCGTATATTTATAATTTGCTAATTAAATATAACATATTATGTTTAATTACGAATTAACATTTTAATTCGTTTATGCTTTATTATATACATTGATTAAATATAACGGTTTATATTCAATTACGAATTACATTTAATTCGTCTCAGCTAATATTATTTAATCGTTATTAAATAATCGTATCATCATTACATTGAATAACCTTTTAGTCATATACATCGACTAACCTTTTAGTCATATAATAAGGCATCAATATGATTATATTATTCATATAATCACATCTCTCAGACACATCCTTTAGGTGTGACTTTTAGGGACCAGTTGATCACCGCCATTAAAATGACAATAACGTCAAACTCCTAGCAAGCCAACCGTTATCGATAAACGTTAATCAACTGATAAGAATACTAAGTATACCCTGTGAACCTGTAAGAGATTTATTCATGTTATCACACTAACTGTGGAGGACACTAGCTCCAACATAAAGTTCTTAACGGTTATGTCTAATACATGTTCTCTAACATGTACCCGTATGCCTGGTTTGATATCCCAATATCATGACTTCAGGAACGTAGTCATCAATAAGCTCATATACTAATTATTTTTATTAGGCATTCAAGTGTTCCATTTAATGCCCTGATTAGATACTATAATAGAATACATCATCTAAATAGAGTTCCAAAACTAAGTCACGTACTTAGTGATCTATTTAATCAATGTAGACTATTGTGGAACAAACATTCAATAAATGAATTAAATAAATAATAATAATTTTCTTGAATAAAATAAGTAAATGTTACATAGAACAAATTAAACATGTCCAATAAAATCCCACTAAAACAAAGACTTAATAAAAGTTCTAAGACCACTCGCTAATGCATCTTAGAGCAACAACAGCTCTATGACTCTCATATTTAGACTGCGGGAGAGGCTTTGTTAAGTGATCTGCAACATTTGCATCAGTCGGTACTCTGCATATCTTCACATCACCTCTATCAATGATTTCTCTAATGAGGTGATATAATCTAAGTATGTGTTTTGATTTTTGATGTGACCTCGGTTCCTTGGCTTACGCAATAGCACCATTATTACCACAATAAAGATCTATTGGGCAAGAAATGCTAGGAATCAGTCCGAGTTCAGTGACAAATTTACGAATCCAAACAGCTTTCTTTGTCGCTTCTGAAGCAGCAATATACCTAGCCTCTATTGTAGAATCAGCCACAGTGTCCTGTTTGGAACTTTTCTAGCTAATAGCTCCACCATTTAGCAAAAAGACATATCCACGAGAATCATCTATATTAGTCTGGAAACTAGCATCGGTGTAACCACTTACAACGAGCTCTTTATCCCCACCAAATACCAAAAGCATATCCTTAGTTCTTCTTAGATACTTTAGGATATTTTTGGCAGCTGTCTAGTGACCTTCACCGGGATTAAATTGGTATCTACTCGTCATACTCAATGCACAAGCTACATCAGGACGAGTGCATAACATGGCATACATGATAGAACCTATAACAGAAGCATAGGAAATCTTACGCATGCGCTCTTGCTCATTAAGTGTTGAAGGATACTGAGTCTTGCTAAGAGTAATGCCATGAGACATAGGTAAGAAGCCTTTCTTGGAGTCAATCATATTGAATCGTCGAATCACCTTATCTATATAAGTGCTTTGACTCAGACCAATGAGTTTGTTAGGTCTATCTTTATAGATCCTAATACCCAAGATGTAAGCTGCATCACCCTGTAGATATCTCGAATCTACACCTTCTGCCAACCACCTAGTGATGATTGGCCCGTATATTTGGTATGCGAAACGATTTATGACAATTCGTAAGTTTATCTTCAAGTGACAACTCAAAATTTGTGTCTACCCCTTGATCGTCATCTACATGCCGATATGGTCGTTTTGACAGTCATTAGAGTCAATTTGGAGTCCGGGTCAAAAACCGCTTCATTTTTTGTAAACCGTCTTAAAACTCCGAGTCGGAACACGCGAAAATATTCTGCATATTTTATTAATATTTCAAATAATATCTTTTTTTTATAAAATATATTTCATACCTTTTAAAAGGGAAGTATAGATCTACCACAATTCTTCTTCCGCGGTAATAAACCTATGGGGAAAAGAAGCATCATCTGTTGCGCCTCTTCCCCAGCTGTTTTCTCTGTTTTCGGAATATTTTCTAAATTTCTTTCCGTATTCGAGTTATTCTAAAACTCTTCGGACTTCTCCCTATATAAGGAGAGGTTCGGGCAGACTTTAGAGACACGCGAGTGTTCCGCCCCTTCTTTCTCTCTCTTTGCATTCTAGACCTTGCTCTAAGCATTTTGACAACTACGTGCTTGATCAATCGACCACGTAAGCTCAGATCCTTCTGGGTACCTGTCACGTTATTGCATTGACCTACCAATTTGACGCACTCAACAATAATCAATCTTAATTAATCAATCGTTCCTCTTGCAAGGGCACTTTCTTTACATTCGAGTCGAGCTGTCGCTAAATCGTAACTTTAGTTCATATCAATCTTTTGTATTTTATTTTATCTAATGTAAGATTCATGCCGGATTTAAGTCAAAATGGTTTTCAAACCTTCTCTTTTGTGTTTCGTTATTTCTTTTACCTTTCTTATTACATATTATTATTTAGTTCTTGACTTAAATCCCTAATAATCAATATTAGTGGGTTTTTGTCATCTATCAAGTTGTGGCTTTAGAGGTTAGATTTGTTCATATCTAATCTATAGATTCGTCTTTGATATAATCAGTGTAATTAATATGACTTAAATCACATAAATTCGACTTGTAGATCATTAATAAATCGTAATTCACCAACGAACACTAACTGTTTGCGATTTTGGCTTCACAGCCAGAACCCAACGAAGAAACCGACGCAAGGTCTGATGCGCCTCTTCCAGAAGACGCATGATCTGCTGCGCCTGTTCCGGGCCGGTTTCTGTCTTTGATCTTCTTGTTTCGCTTTGACGTAGTTTAATTACGTAATAAATCGATTATTATTCGTATTATCGCTGCGAATCTGATTCGTTTTAGTTTTATTAATTCTTCTCTTTGTTTCAATTAATCTTTTAAACATATTTCCGACATACATCATGAAATCCATTGTGTTGTTCTTTTGTAATGTATATCGTAATCGTCGTATGATTTAATTAACTGCTCTCACATGCAATTGAATCTTAAATCCTACTTCGACCTAACTAGTTGCTAAATTATATGTTCAACCGACATAGTCTAAGTTCACATGCTAGGATTAAGTTATGGATGTTGCATAGCATGCATATAACCGACAACACATCGATAACATAAGAGTTTCCCTAATCATTAGTATAGGGCGCTATCGAGGCGGGCATGATTAGGTGTTCGATCAAAAGAGCTTCCTAATATGTACCCTCCCCCCTTACTCCAGATTCTGTGAACATCCGTGTTCATTGGCATCCACGAGAGTCATTCTAGACATAGAATGCTAAGGGTAATGTGTTCTTAGTGTTCACGTCATTCCTTTATGTCTGTACATGACATAAAGTATTCAAACGATTCCAACTTCCCACAAAAGTTGGTGGCGACTCCACAAATGCTTGTTTTCACGCTTGTCCATCGTTTCTCCATCCGTGGTATCCCATATATCACAGTTTGGAAAGGATCGCGAAACCCGTGTATCACAGTTTGGCGATTCCGCTGGGGATTATACACTTACGTATTACCCAGGGTGAAACTTGAACTATGTAACACCCGCAAATGTACCCTATTTTTATAGTAAAAATATTTTACAGATACTTTTCAGCGAAATTTAGTTTTAGTTTAAAATTAAATTTCCCGTGTCTAGTTTAGAATTTCCGAGTTCGTTTTCGGACTTTACGCGAGATTCCGAGTAAGTTACGTCTGAAGACGTTATGGGCTTTTACCATGAAATTTTCCACTTACTCCCTCTTATACTTCTCTTAACCCTAAACTCCCTCACACTCAGTATCTCCTTCTTCTTCACGAAGTAAACACCAAAACCCTAACCTCCATATTTGATCAAGCTCTTTATCGACTCTACTCCTTCGTTACTCGCTCAAATTCACTAAAGTTCGTCTTATTCTTTCCCTCTCATCGTCCTCTATCTTAATTGGTAATAAATTTACCGTCTTTCTCGCTTTTCAATTTATCCGTCTTTCTCAAAGGTGAATTATATTCATCTTTTATTATTTAATTGTAGGTGGTGACCTTCAAGACCTCGACAAAGACTACTACTTAGTAGAGGAGGACATCGACGAGGATTGAAGACGCGAAAAGGTAACGGTGAAGGGTTACTCGATATCTTTACGTGTTTTAACGTGTTTTCTATGTTAGTAATCATATTTAGAATAGGATTAGTAATCATAGGAATTGTGTTGTTGATGATATTTGTTGTTAGTGGGTAATTGATGATGAGAATTGATGATTTGTGATGTTAGATGATATTTGTTGTATGATAAGCCTTAGTGAAATTGTGAATTTCGTGTATTATTGATCCCAGCCGGCCGACCATCTAAATAGGCTGGGGAGTGGCTGGATATTAATTGTTTTTACGTGAAAATTTACTAATGCCTTATGTCTCAACCGCCCGACCGGCAGCCGGCCAGCCGACTGACTGAGACACACCTCACTTTGACTTCATTTTCTCGTATGACTTTGGTCCCAGCCGGGTAGCCTGCAGCCGGTCCCTTTGACCGGCTGGGACACGCTGTTTTTTCATTTGTTTTCAATTGTTACCACTGGTGCCAGCCGAGTAGCCAGTCCCCTTGACCAACTGGCACACGCTGCCAAATCATTGTATTTCTTACTTATGTTTTTCATTTATAATATTTCCGATGGTTCGTTTATCGTATAAATTTACGTAATGACTTTAAATATTAAAGTTTTGAATATATGATATTCCATTCGCTTGTATCGCATGTTTTTTGACGGTTTTTCATATATCCCACTTTGAGTCGATTTTACACATGTTACGGTTTGAGCACTAATTTTCTATGTGCTTTGTACTCTCATTCCCCTGGCTACGTCTTCGTTCGTAAGGCTGGAATGTCTGAACGAGGAGTGTATCCTTACTGCTTAATTGCATGTGTTAGTGGGCATATGATGGACGTTGTTGGGAGGCAAACGCTTTGCGTTGATCAACCCGGCCGTCAAATGTTGTATACTTGCGAGGTGGTGTCATTGCATGTAGCGTACCGCTTGTTATGATGCTTGTGCTCTTTTCCGCCTCTTTCGTGAAGGTTTACCGAATTTGGGGTACTCGGCTTGTGATCAGGCCTGTCACAAGCTCGATGCAAAGATAAATTACCCAGACTAGGCTAATAACAAATTAATGTAATTAGGGAAGTAGGGGTCGATTCTCAGGGAGATGGTATTTCCTATGGATTGTGAATCGTCTCACAATTGAGTTTTATCTAACAATTTTCTGGGTTTTGAGGTTTTGAATTCTAAACTAATAAAGAACATAAATAAGAGCAAACTAAAATGAAAACAATAAAGCAAATGATGATTTAACAATAATGAGAAGCATCTAGGGAAATAGGTTCACACATGTAGATTGACATATTGATGAAATTGGACTTAGGATATGCAAATAATTCATTGCGCGTTCGTAAGAATGGTGTGTTCATTACAATCATAGATCAGATGGTCTAGCAGGCTTTTTATGCGATTTACTAGGTCTAAATCCACTATGTCATGCTTTGTCTATTCAAATCTCGTATGTCTACCTTGGAAAAGAATTCCATACTAGTCAATGATTGTGATCAAGAATCTTCAACTATCGTTAAAGTCCAAACATGCATAAACACAATGTTTTAAAGGCACAAATTCTTTTATCCAATTATCATCTTTTTAATCAATCCAACATGGCTACCCTACACCCTAGAAAGGTGACTACTCACTCATGATTATGTTTATGTCTACGATGATATTAACAATGAAAGTTAAGATAGGCATACTTAGTTGATTTTAACAATAATTTAGACTCTCTATGTGGTGATAATAACGA
This sequence comes from Heliosperma pusillum, assembly GCA_022085475.1. Classification (NCBI taxonomy): domain Eukaryota; kingdom Viridiplantae; phylum Streptophyta; class Magnoliopsida; order Caryophyllales; family Caryophyllaceae; genus Heliosperma; species Heliosperma pusillum. Next base: position 9,025 of record JAIUZE010006421.1, on the reverse strand, counting down.
CATTATATGACAATCTGAGAAATGAAACTGTGATTATAACAACATAAAAAAGAATCTAAGTGATATGAATAGAGAATAACAATCAAATGGAAAACAATAAAGAACAATAAACAAAGGATAAATTAGGAATACCTAGATGACGATCAACAATGAAAGCGATAACGACAATAGAAATCCTTCGCATAGAAATACCGTACCTTGAATTACAACTCTTGTATCCAACAAAGTAGACTACAAAGATTGAAATTCTTATTGAACTAAGCTAATGTTTTGATATGAAATGGACAGAAATAAATTGAGAACAAAAGAAGAAAATGATCTAAACTAGAAAGACTAAAAACTAAAGATTATTCTAAAGAAGATGTGTAAGAAGGTTGTTGTGTGTTGGATGTGCTTAGAAGAGGGGCTTAGAGCATCTATTTATAGTATTAGGGTTTCGTGGAGAAGAGGTCGGGCATTAAACACATAGGACAAAATAAGGAAGAAGGAGCCGTCATGCTTGGATCAGCAAGGATACCCGATCGGGTACACACTTACCCGATCGGGTATGTGGTCTTCTAGAAGCGGTTGACTAAAGTTTCATCTTCCTTTGCTTGACTTGACTTCCAACATCCCCCTTGACTTCTACAATCGGGTTGTTTGATAGGGTTTGATGTAAAGCGATGAATTCTTCCGCTCAATTGATTGATCTTCCGACAACTACGAAACCGTCTTTGCTTCTTCTCTCTCTTAAGTTAGTGAACCTTCTTGAAATGCCTTACACATGGTCAAGCTTTCTTCTTCGAATCGTCGGGTTCTAGGCAAATGCTCGGGAATATAGGACAAATGCGTAGAAACGTCACTTTCCCTACAAAACAAGTTAGAACACATGAATTCGCCTAGAAGACAATATTAGCTCATAAAATGGCTTAACAAAGCACAAATGACATACAAAACCGAGCTAAACTGGGGGTTAAAATCATACAAATATTCACTTATCAAACTCCCCCAAGCTAAACCTTTGCTTGTCCTCAAGCAAACATAACAAACAATAACAGGACAAGGTTGCAAGCATTGGCTACTATACCATCATGAAACAAATCTCAACGTAAGACTTTGAAAACATAATGAATCATAACCCAAAAGCAACGTGGGCAAGAATGATACATAAATATGGCTGAGATTTACATAACGGCGTAGCGCAAAGAATTTCACTACAGAATTTCGGCTCTTGCATGATCTTTTGACAAATGGACTCTTACGGCACACTCGAACACTCATGTATGTAAAAGGCGATTTCTTTATGTGTAAATGTTTTTGAGACACTCACCTATTTACGACTTATGAAAATGTGTCCGCAGTCTAATATGGTAAACAATTCAAAACACAAGTCAAAGATCACAATGCACAAAGAAAAGAAGCCGAAAAATAAGAAGAAGGCTTTGGGAAATGGGTGAAAGGTGGACAAATAGTTATGGTCATGTGAAGGTTAGAATGAGCTAGCAACTGACCAATGATAAATGAATACTCAATACAAACTTTCGATTAATTCCCAAAAAACGAACGATGAAGCCAGAGTAACAATTTGGCTTATTACACACGAAACACAAGGGTAAACTCCTTCCATTGATTTGACATTTTGAGGAGATACTCACAACTTCTTCTTTTATTTCCTTTTTTCCGATTTCAATTTCTTTTTCTTTTTTTTCTTTTTTTTTCTATTTCTTTCTTTTCTTTTCTTTTGAACATCACTTCTCGAATATTTTTCGATCTCCAAATTCACTTTGACATATAAGATCAAATCTTCTCAAAAGAGCACCCATACACCATAGTCTAGCTACTAGCTAAAAAGGTAGGCAGTTTTTACATGTAGCTATTATGTTGTGAAGCATTTGTATGAAGGGGCTTATTTTAAGGGGCAATTTAAAGTGAAAAAGGGCAGACCGGCATTACCACACACCCTTCCACCCCCCGCCGAACCTCCTGAATCGCAATGCTTCCGCATACGAAATGAACTGAGAAACCCATTTACTTATGACGTTTGACATGACACACATCACAAGGAGAACTACACACACCTAGATGAGACTGGGTATGGATGTACCAGTCTAAGGAGGTTATACCTTACAATATATGTAGTTTGCCAAATGTCAAGATCAAGCGTACTCATCTATAGATTCATTCCATGCCTACTGTGTACAAGACTTCCCCATGTATGCAAAATTCAATGAATATTGAATCATTATCTTTTGAAAGCTCTAAGTTTGGGAAATGTAACATGATAGCATAGTAAACACAAGCAAAGCATGAAAAGCATTCAATTGTGTTCAAAATTTAAAAATCTTCTCTCTAAAATCTTCTCTATCTTATTCAAAATTTGAAAAATATAACTAAAATGCAAAAAGGGAAAATGCAATCCCTCCCCCAAGCTAAACATCACATTGTCCTCAATGTGAGCACAAAAGCTAAATATGCAATGAGATGCTTAATAGGAAGAAAGGAAAAATGAAAGAAGAATGAAGTGTACTAGCCAGTGTGGACTCCCCCAAGCTAGCCTTTTGGACATGACAAGGAAGGTCGTCAGAGATTCTTCAAAAACTCTTTTATCTGCAAAGAAATCTAACAAAACAACGTAAAAGGGAAAAAAATGCAAAAAGGGAAAACACGGGTTGCCTCCCGAGAAGCGCTTGTTTAACGTCTTGCTCGACGAATTTTTCTATGAAATCATTGGGTTGGGGATGGACGCTTTGTATAGACAATATCTAAACATCTGATGATAGAATTGCTATAGTAGAGTTTCAGTCTATGTCCATTAACTTTGAATTTCTCACCATTGTTAGTCATTAGTTCCACATAGCCGTACTTGCTCACATATGTGACAGTGAATGGTACAGACCATCGGGATCGAAGTTTTCCCGTAAAAAATTTTAGACGGGAGTTGAAAAGAAGTACTTGGTCACCGACATTAAATTCTTTCTTAATTATCCTCTTGTCGTGCCAACGCTTCGTTTTTTCCTTGTAGATCCTAGAATTCTCATAAGCTTGCAAACGAAATTCCTCTAGCTCGTTGAGTTGCAAAAGTCTTCTATCAGCGCTAAGCTTAGTGTCTAAGTTGAGTTCTTTGATAGCCCAGTAAGCTTTATACTCTAACTCGACAGGAAGATGACATGCCTTTCCATAAACCAATCGATAAGGAGATGTTCCAATCGGGGTTTTGAAAGCTGTGCGATAAGCCCACAAGGTGTCATCGAGCTTATTACTCCAATCAGTTCTAGATCTTGAGACTACTTTCTGAAGAATTGTTTTCAACTCTCTATTTGAGACTTCTACTTGACTGCTGGTCTGAGGGTGGTAGGCTAATCCTCGTCTGTGATACTCACCATATTTGGAAAGCAGAGTGTCTAACTGCTTTTCTCCAAAATGAGTTCCTCGATCACTAATCACGGCTCTGGGTACACCAAAACGTGGAAAGATGATCTTCTTAAATAGCTGTATCACAGCTCTAGCATCATTGGTGGGAGTGGCAATTGCTTCTACCCACTTAGAAACATAGTCAACAGCGACTAAGATGTAACGATTTCCGTTAGAAGAAGGGAATGGTCCTTGATAGTCAATACCCCAGACATCGAATATTTCAACTTCTAATATGCCATTTTGAGGCATTTCATGTCTCTTGGATATTTGACCCATTCGTTGACAAGCGTCACAAGCCATAACAAAATCTTTTGAATCTTTAAACATCGAGGGCCAGAAAAACCCGGATTGCAAGACTTTGGCTACGGTCTTAGACGGACCATGATGACCACCATAAGCAGATGAGTGGCATCCTTCTAAAACTCTTTTAACTTCCCACTGGGGGATACATCGTCTATAAAGACAATCTGAACACTGCTTGAAAAGATAAGGGTCATCCCACACAAAGAATTTTGCATCATGCAAAAATCGCTTCCTTTGGTTATAAGAAAGGTCAGAAGGTAGCTGTGGACTAACAAGAAAGTTGGCCATATCAACATACCAAGGAGAAGAGTCAGTAATCGCCATTAATGAATCATCAGCAAATGAGTCATTAATTGGTGTTGGCAATCCTATTTCAGTTACTCTTATCCTTGAAAGATGGTCAGCGACTACATTTTCTGTTCCTTTCTTATCCCGGATCTCTAGATCAAACTCTTGAAGGAGTAAGATCCATCGGATAAGTCGAGGTTTTGCCTCTTTCTTTGAAAGCAGATATTTGAAAGCAGCATGGTCAGTGTAAACAATTACTTTTGATCCTATAAGGTAAGAACGGAATTTGTCTAAGGCGTAGACAATGGCAAGAAGTTCTTTTTCAGTGGTGGCATAGTTGATTTGGGCAGGATCTAAGGTTTTACTAGCATAGTAAATTGCATGAAGGAACTTTTCCTTTCTTTGCCCTAAAACAACTCCAACGGCATAATCACTCGCATCGCACATAAGTTCAAATGGAAGATTCCAATCAGGTGACTGGATTATAGGTGCGGTGATTAGAGCGCGTTTGATTTTGTTGAATGCCTCAAGGCATTCCTTCGTGAAATTAAAAGGCGCATCCTTAAAAAGGAGCTCAGTCAGGGGCTTGGCTATTTTAGAAAAATCTTTAATAAACCGTCGGTAGAAACCGGCGTGGCCAAGGAAACTCCTGATTCCTTTTACATTAGCAGGTGGTGGCAGTTGTTCAATAACTTGGATCTTAGCTCGATCCACTTCAATACCTCTTTCATAAATGATGTGTCCTAAAACTACACCTTCGTTCACCATGAAGTGACACTTTTCCCAATTGAGAACAAGATCGACTTCTTCACAGCATTTCAATACTTTGGATAGATTTGTCAAACAATTATCAAAGGAAATGCCATAGACGCTAAAGTCGTCCATGAATACTTCCATGATAGTCTCAACAAAATCGGAAAAGATACTAGTCATGCAACGCTGGAAAGTTGCAGGTGCATTACATAGACCAAATGGCATTCGACGATAAGCAAAAGTACCATAGGGACAGGTGAAGGTGGTTTTCTCTTGGTCCTCAGGGTGGAAAGCAATTTGGAAAAATCCTGAGTAACCATCTAGATAACAGAAATATTTGTGGCAAGCTAACCTCTCTAGCATTTGATCAATGAAGGGCAGAGGATAGTGATCTTTTCGAGTTGATTGATTCAACTTTCTGTAGTCAATGCACATACGCCATCCCGTCACAATCCTTGTGGGGATGAGCTCATTCCTTTCATTCTTGACTCTTGTTGTTCCTCCTTTCTTGGCAACAACTTGGACAGGGCTAACCCATTTTGAGTCAGAAATTGCATAGATTATGCCAGCATCTAGTAATTTCATAACTTCAGCTTTAACTACTTCTTGCATGTTGGGATTAAGACGGCGTTGACCTTGAACACAAGGTCTTTGGCCTTCTTCTAAGTGATTCTATGCATGCAAAAGTCGGGGCTTATGCCTGTGAGATCTTAAAGTTTATAACCTATTGCCTTTTTATGTTTTCTCAAGATAGTCAATAGCGAGTTTAACTGATTTTCATCTAGGAGAGCACTCACTATGATTGGGTAATATTCAGACTCATCTAAAAAAACATGTTTTAGATTTGAGGGAAGAGGTTTAAGTTCAGGTTTATGTACTTCTGCCTTGGCAGGAGCATCAATTAAGCTTATAAACTCCTCAACTTCTTCAGACGGTATCTCTTTACCAGTCAGGTCCCTTTCCAGCTCACTGATCTCAAAATTGTCGTTCTCAGAGATATCCTCTAACAATAAAATTGCTTCTAAAGGATCCTCAATTATTGATGGATACAGAGATTCATCAATGATTGAGTCGACAATGTCAAGGAAACAGCAAGGCTCTTCAAGCATAGGGCTCTTCATTGCACTGTTTAAGTTGTAGGTGACTTTATCATCACCTACTTCTAATGTCAATTTTCCATTCTTGACATCGATTACTGCTCCCGCAGTGTGTAGAAATGGTCTTCCTAATATGATAGGGATTTGCGAATCTTCAGCCATATCTAACACTATGAAATCGACTGGAATAAAAAATCTTCCTACTCTAACAGGTACATCTTCTAAAACTCCCATAGGTTGTTTTAGAGAACGATCTGCCATTTGCAGGGTGATACTTGTGCATTTCAGAACTCCCATATTCAATTTTTCGCAAATGGAATAGGGCATAACGCTTACACTAGCACCTAGATCGCATAAAGCTGTATCAATAGTGTAGGTGCCTATAGTGCAAGGTATAGAGAAACTACCAGGATCCTTTAACTTAGGAGGGGACTTATTTTGCAATAACGCACTGCATTCAGCGGTGAATGCGATGATTTCAACATCATCTAGATTCCTCTTCTTTGTTAAGATATCCTTCATAAATTTCGTGTAAGAAGGGATTTGAGTGATTAATTCAGTGAAGGGAACCGTTACTTGGAGGTTTTTGACTACTTCCATGAATTTACCGAACTGGGTTTCCTTATGATTTCTCCTCAAACGTTGGGGAAATGGAACTTGAATTTTGATGGGTTCCTTTTCGAGTTCATCCTTCTTTTCATGTTTGTCTTCCGCTTCCTTAGCGGTGGATGGTTGAGAATCTTTTTGGCTTTCTACTTGTGAAGGCTCAACTGTTGGTTCTTTGGGTTGCTGAGGTTCCGTATAAGTGGTACCACTCCTAAGGGTGATAGCATTTGCGGTGTCCCTCGGTTGTTCTCCATGAGGTAGGAGTTGGCCTTGTTTTCTCTGGGCATTAGAGGCAGCCAATTGGGCCATTTGAGTTTCAAGCATTTTGATGGCAGCATTTTGAGCTTGATCACTCTTTTGATATTGAGCAAACATTGAATCCTGTTTTTGAACAACTTGTAGAAGCATGGATTCAATTTTGCTCAAGCTTGAGTCATTTGGTTGGCCTTTAATTTGAGGTGGTTGGTGTTGAGGTTGATTTTGGTATGGTTGATTGAAGTTAGGTTGGAATGAAGGTCTCTGGTTTTGAAAACCAGGTGGATTGTAAGGCTTTTGTTGGTGTGGTATGAATGGTTGTTGGATTTGTTGGTGGGGATTTTGAACGTTGGTACTTTTGTAGGTCAAAAATGGGTGGTTTTTTGTGTTTTCGTTATAAAAGTTTGAGAAAGCGTTGCCTTGCCTATATCCTTGATAGGCATTGACTTGCTCTATTGAACTTCTACATTCTTGAAAACTATGCCCTCCAATCCCACATGTCTCACATACCACTACGTGGTTAGTGACGTTGATATGCTCCTTGGATTGGGAAGAGCTTTCTACTTGTTGCTGCAGAAGGGCTAATTGGGCTTCCAGGAGTGCTACTTTACTTGAATCATCCTGCTTGGCTTTGAGCGGTATAGCACGCGAGTTGCTATACTGAGAATCGTGGATTGCCGTTGACTCGATAGTCGCACTAGCTATCTCTACATTGATTTGATCGAAACGACCATTGTTAGCGGAGTCGAGGATACGACGCGATTCGCCACAACAACCGTTGTAGAATGTGATAGCCAGGAACCATGAATCAAGGCCATGATGAGGGCATTCTCTTTGTAATTCTTTGTACCTTTCCCATGCCTCATAAAGGCTTTCGTCGCCTCTCTGACGGAATCCAGTAATTTGACTTCGTAAGAGTGCGGTTCGTTCTGGTGGGAAGTACTTTTGATAGAAAGCAAGAGCTAGACCATCCAAGGCGACTATTCCTAAGGCAACTCGGTCAAGACTACTGATCCAGAGTTTTGCCTTTCCTCTTAAAGAGAAGGGAAAGAGCATTTCCCTAATCTGTTCTTGGGATACTCCAGTTTGTCTAATCGTGGAGCAATAGTCACAGATGTTTTGGATATGAAGGTGGGGATCTTCTGTGGCATTGCCACCAAATTGATTTCTTTCTATTAGATTGATGAAGGCAGGTTTGATTTCAAGTTTTGGGCTGTAATTTGAGGTGTAGCGATACCCTTTGGAAGTGTATCTGCGGTGGGTTTAGAATGGTCGGAAAGTCGAACCATTTTTGCTTGTGAAGATGAAGATGGAATGTTGGTTGAAAGTTGATTGATTTTTTGAAATGGGGATGAGAATGGATCTTCTTCTCCTTCAAGATTAGGTCAGATATCCGAGTATTTCTCACGAATACGATCTAAACTTGAAATATTAGAAGCTTTTGAAATTTCGTTGGATAGCTTTAATTTCCTACGCAGAATTCTTTCTAGTTCAGGGTCTAAAGGAATAGGGATCCCTAGTCTAGAAGATCTGGGATTAAGATAGAAAAGCTAAGATGAAAAATCAAGAGAGGTCTAAAGGAATTTGAGTTCCTAAAGACTAGATAAAACTAATCATGATTAAAATCACAAGAAAAGGAAAATTAAACCGTGCTCCCCGGCAACGGCGCCAAAATTTGATCAGGCCTGTCGCAAGCCCGATGCAAAGATAAATTACCCAGACTAGGCTAATAACAAATTAATGTAATTACGGAAGTAGGGGTCGATCCTCAGGGAGATGGTATTTCCTATGGATTGTGAATCGTCTCACAGTTGAGTTTTAGCTAACAATTTTCTGGGTTTTGAGGTTTTGAATTCTAAACTAATAAAGAACATAAATAAGAGCAAACTAAAATGAAAACAATAAAGCAAATGATGATTTAACAATAATGAGAAGCATCTAGGGAAATAGGTTCACACATGTAGATTGACATATTGATGAAATTGGACTTAGGATATGCAAATAATTCATTGCGCGTTCGTAAGAATGGTGTGTTCATTACAATCATAGATCAGATGGTCTAGCAGGTTTTTTATGCGATTTACTAGGTCTTAATCCACTATGTCATGCTTTGTCTATTCAAATCTCGTATGTCTACCTTGGAAAAGAATTCCATACTAGTCAATGATTGTGATCAAGAATCGTCAACTATCGTTAAAGTCTAAACATGCATAGACACAATGTTTTAAAGGCACAAATTCTTTATCCAATTATCATCTTTTTAATCAATCCAACATGGCTACCCTACACCCTAGAAAGGTGACTACTCACTCATGATTATGTTTATGTCT
>JAIUZE010006420.1:0-56860 GCA_022085475.1 Heliosperma pusillum | reverse complement strand
TTTGACTTTTCTTGACTTTTTAGTCGTTTTTGACTTTTCTTGACTTTTGAGTCGTCTTTGACTTTTCTTGAATTTTAAGTCGTCTTTGACTTTTCTTGAATTTTAAGTCGTCTTTCACTTTTCTTGAATTTTAAGTCGTCTTTGAATTTTCTTGACTTTTAAGCCGTCTTTGACTTTTGTTGACTTTCCGACTCACCCTTTACTTATACTCCCTCATAACTTATTTTTCCCTCATTTTCCACTTACTCCTTCTTCCTCATCAAACCACCAAAACCTAAGTTTCCATATTTGATCAAGCTTTAAATCATCGCTACACCTTCGTTACTCGCTCAAATTCACGTAAGTTCGTCTCATTCTTCCCCTCTTACCTTCCTTTATCCGTATTAGTAATAAAATTATCCGTCTTTCTCAAGGTGAAGTATATTCATCTTATATTGCCTAATTGTAGGTGGAGACTACTAGGAAGGCTTAGTAATCGATTAAAGACGCGTAAAGGTAACGGTGAAGGGTTACTCGGTATCATTTCCGTGTTTTGCATGCTTTATATGTTAGAAATCGTATTTAGAATACGATTAGAAGCTTAGGAATCATGTTATGATTTATGATTGTGGTTATTTGATGATTGTTGATAATAAATATTGATTGTTGATAATTATTAGAAGTGAATTAGGAGAAGTGAAAATGATAGAAATGGTGGTTGTGGTTCTCGGGTAGAAGGGTGCTCCTGGCCGAAGGACCGGCAGCCGGTTCAGTGCCCGGCTGGCATTTCACTGCTCCGACCCTTTTTCGTAGAATGATCATATCTCCTTTGTTACTTGCTTGTTTTGGGCTTGTGACCACTCGTTGGAACCGTAAGAGGATAAGCTATCACCACGACTTGGAATTTCTGCATTCCCATAGCTAGAACTCTAGTTATGACCGTTTGAAGTGGACCCTTGTTTTAGTTAGTTTCCAAACTCGGTTTTTTGTGTGTTGTTGTGCTCCGAGCCGGGGCACCGGCCACCTCCCTCCACCCCGGCCTGGAACACGGCTGTGTTTCTTCTTGAAATTTCTAAATCTCGTAATTTATAATAGTTCGCATGATTCGTTTATCGTATAATTTTATGTAGTGACTTATAATATTCATGTTTTGGATATATGATATTTCATTCGCTTGTATCACATGTTTTGTGACGGTTTTTGCTATGTCCCACTTTGAGTCGGTTTTACAAATGATACGGTTTGAGCACTATTTTGTCTTGTGCTTTGTACTCTCATTCCCTTGGCTACCTTCCCTTTCGTAAGGCTGGAATGTCGGAACGGAGAGGTATCCTACTGCTTAAATGCATGTGTTAGTGGGCATACGACGACGTTGTTGGGAGTTGAACGCTATGCGTTGATCGACCCGGCCGTCAATGTTGTGTACTTGCGAGGTGGTGTTATTTGCATGTAGCGTACCGCTTGTTATGAGGCTTGTGCTCTTTTCCGCCTCTTTCGTGAATTGATCTCCCGAATTTGGGGTACTCGGCGTCTATGATTGACCGAGTCTTGGATGCGAACGTCATCGCGTGTCGAATCGGAACATGATTTATTCCGAGAGTCTGGCCAGTTTTAGACTAGGACCGTATTATTATCGTCGTCCTACCAGGAGGAAATTAGTCTACCTATACGAAATGTCATCGTATATGGGTTGAGGGAAATGTCATCCGTGAACGCCTTTTAATCATACTTGCCATGTACACGATGCTAGTGCGTTTCATTTACCGTTAGAGTTGTCGTCTTGTGTCGTCGTTCTTTGAATGCGTGATTTCATGATATTATTCATGGTCATTGCATGATTGGACACCGTCAATGTCTTGGTTCGTGAATGGATGATAATATATTGGATTTATTGTGATCATCGCATGACTTGACTTGGTTTTGTCTGTCGAGTCCAAAAACTTATCAATCTTATACCGCACTGTGAGATGCAGCCCTATGGCGTAAGTTCGGTTGCCTAAGAGTGTCTTCCCCCCGAGGCTTTGAATACCCTGATGGTTTACGGGATTTGAGTCCACATGATCTTATCATTATATATATGATTGCCTATCTATTCTTATTGTAACTCACATGTATATCTATATATGCATGATTTTACTTGGGTATTTCCTTATATGTACGTTTAATGTGATATGGCTGGGAGAACCCGGAGTTACTCCCCACTGACTGTGCCGTTCATGTTTTTCATGGATGAACAGGTTGCTTGCTTGGATGACTTTTTGGCTATAATGTTTTGGGGTTCAGGTGTGAGCTAGCGGGCGTTGTTCCTGGATGAAACACCTCTAGACGTTGTTTAGCTAGTTGCTAATTACTTTGCCTTTTATTAATACTTTGAGAGACTACGTCTCTTGTGGTATTTTTATTTAGTTTGTAATATTTTGACACTCCTCGTATTTTTCTATCTTGCATGTATAAAGGTGTTTTTTAAAATACCGTATTTTCCGCTATATAATTCACATGCTTGTATGTTTTATATTTCCGCATTCGCGAGGGTTGTCACAGTTGGTATCAGAGCTTTATCGCTCCCGACGCACACACGTGAACCCTAAACTTAAATTACTTGACCTTGAAATAATAAATGAGAGATGGGTAGACTTAAGGACCTAAGGTGGTAGTCTTTGGTGTACTTGATGTTGGTTAGGTTCTAACTTGTTTGTTGATTGTGTTGAGTGATGTTATGTTTGTTTGTATCTACCGTCTTAGGGTGGATCATTGTGTTACCTAGAAGAAGTATACTTTACCGAAGATTTGAAGATTTACAAGCCTAATTGAAGTGTATTTCTTCTTCATCTATGAATTCTCTCGTCCTTATTGTATTATGCTCTCTTCCTTCTATTTAGGTGCTTCTTTCTCTTCCATTTTATTTGCCTCTTGGAAATTACTCTTGATAGTTTCCTCCATCTTACAATTGGTATCCTTACCTTCCTCTTGTAACATTCTTGTGGATGCCATACCCTTTAGTTTGTGACATATTGTACTTGGTTGGAAGAATTTTAGACTTTGTGGACTATTAGTGTTTGTTAGAATGAACTTGTGATTTGAGGAAAATGGTATAGATCTAATTTCACCCTATGGTGGTGAGAGTTGGTATCCTGGAGGAAAGTGTGGTAAGGTATGTGTAATGATTTTAATGCTTGATGCTTGACATGACCAATGTGTAGATAGTTCATGGTATTTGATGGGTAAGGTTGAATGAGTTGGCTAGGACTTCTTAACCCATTAGTAGTTTAGTCTTTTGGACTTAGATGTTTTGTATTGTTTTAAAGACCATGCTTATGATATGTTTATTTGGTGTAAATAAGAAGTTTAGAATGATATCTTGAGGTGCAAAATGCTTTTGAGACTAAGTGACGTCTTGTGGTTTCCTATGGTGTGTTTGTAAATGTAGGCTTGGTGGAAAAGCATTTGGCTATAGTTCTTGGATTTAAAGATATGATCTTATCTTATGGTATCGGAGACTCGTTTGAAGTAGTAAGGTTTCGTTGTAAGTTGAAACATATTACTTGAAGATTATAGATATGAGAGAGATTCGATGATGTGATCCATGATGGAAATACCTTGGGATGTTAATGATGATGTTTGGCTTGATGTTGTACTTTGTTAATAATGAACTCGTGGGCTATATGATGTTGATAATGACGTTGTGTTCGGTGTTCTACCTTGTGGGCCGTAGGAGTTGAAAAGAGATTAGTATGGAGAATTCCTTATTGGTTCTTCGGTTTTTGAAACCTTTGGGAATGTGTCAAATTATGGAGTTGAGAGAATGTTATTATGCTTGAGTTGCAATTCCGCAATTGGGAATCCGTGTTATAGGAAAGGGCGGATGAATTGGGTTGTAATCGATTTGTTAAATCTAGGTGTACCTTACTTTGAGGATTGTGGTACGATGGTCCCTTGTAAGAGACCTTTGTTTGGGATGAGTTGCTTTACTATCACCCTAAGTCTGAAAGGAGAAATTTTGTGGATTAAACCACCTTTACACGTGCCATCATTCCTTTTCATTTCCATTCTTGAATGTTTTTGTCAAGATTGATCTTTAAGAAATCACATGCTCGTATCTTATTTCTTACACGGATATATTCATACCTCTACTATCTGCTTTGTCTCTTTTTTGACCTCGTTATTTTTCAGCGTTTCTCTCTTGTAATCTCGTGCCTTATTTATTCTCGTGTTCTCCTTGAGATTCCGTATCGTTTTCTATCTCGTTGGTCCTTCATCTTTTCTCTAGTGGATTGGGTATTCCATTTGTAAAGCTCAAAGAATAAGTGTAATGTATTTTGGAATTCTTAGGTTAGAATATGTGTCCTTGAATTGAACAAATTCATATTGTATTTCATCATGGGAAATAGGACTTAAGCTCTAGGATGAATCCAAATAGTGATAATATATCCTCTCTTAGTGGTTTTAGATTTGGAGTTTGGTATTGTAGTGGTATTTTGAGAATTGAGTGGATCATGATAATAGTTCGTTGTTGCGAGATATTGGAATAGTTACCTTGGAGGTTGTTGGGAAATTGTTGTCTTAAATTGTTACGCTCTAAAAAGGAATCTTACTTGTGAAATTTAGATTTGTGACCAGATTCGAGGAATAATCTCATAAGCGAAGACCGATATGTTTTGAGTTTTAGATGAACTAGATGATTTGAATGGTTGTCTGATTGCCAAGTGATTGGTCATTTGTGGTTTGGAATTAGTAATTCTCTTTTATTCTTAAGGAATCATAGTTTGAGATTGAGAAATGTTCGTTGCAAGCTTGGATAGCGAGTCCTCAGTTGTTATGGATTATAGAGTTAGAATGGTGAACCCATTTATCTTGAGAATTAGCAACCACCATAATTTGTTAATGTGACTATTTGTATTTGAGGCTTCGAGCATAGTAGTGATCAAATTATGGATATTATGGCGTATTAAAGAATCATTATAACCGATAATGGATTGTGGATTTTCCCTTGTCGTGAGACTTTGGATGAGGCTAATTGGATACTAGATAAATGTTTGTTGCGTGGATTGTGTCTTGACTTTTGAGGATGAGAAAGTTCATTGTAAATTTAGGATAATGAGTTTGAAGTAAATTGAATCAAGGGATTTTCATGGTAAGTCTCCTTTACCTTGTGGTTGTTAGCGATCATGTTTCCCTAGATATAAATACTTTGTTGGTGGTTTCTAGTAAGAGTTTTGATGAAACTAAGAAGATTAGAGTTTGTAATGAATCTTTCATGTGGATTGTTAGTTGTGGAGTCTACCGTGCCGATGGACTTCAGTAGATACAAAATGGATCTGAATAATTAGGTTATTGGCTTGAAATCTCGTGATTATGGAATATTCTTGTAGGTATTCTGATGATTGAAAATGATGAGTTGCAAATTGGGTAAATTGGATTCTCTTGAGGAATTGGTTTATTAGAAGAGTTAGTGATGTCGAATTCTTGTAGATATTCCTGCCAACTTCATCGTGATTCTTCCTATCCCTAAGAGTTCGATTTGTTTCGTTTTTGCGTGTTTTGTATATATTTTGTTACCCTGAATTGTGTGTGAAATGTACGAGTCGCTCTATGTACGTGTAATGTCCTGTTATTTGATTTTATCTTTGATAAAACCATCAAATTTCCATATTATATTTCTAATTTAACGTTTCAAAGAAGTCTAAAGATGGTTTTTGTACCTCCTTTTTGGAGAAAATAGATTTCTTTCGCTTTTATATTTGGATTTTTGCGTTTGGTTGGATGTTTGCACTTGTTATTGGAGACGTCTGATAACTAGTCCTGCACTTACTAACGCTTGTTTGATTTTCGATTTCACTATTTCGACATTGATTTGATCTGGATAATTAGAGTTCTCGTTCGCGACGGGCACTCTTGAGATCCGTAAGTAAAGTTTCACACTTATGCAAATTCTCCTTAAACCGTTTTCGAGAAGAACCTCGTTTCATAAATGTTTCCCTAGTAAAAGCTTTCTTGTTAATTTTTTAAAACCGATTCTTCTCTTTGATACTTTTGTTTTCTACTCTCAAGTTTCGAGGACGAAACTTTTTTAAAGGTGGGGTGATTGTAAGACCCGCAAATGTACCCTATTTTTATAGTAAAAATATTTTACGGATACTTTTCAGCGAAATTTAGTTTTAGTTTAGAATTAAATTTTCCGTGTCGAATTTAGAATTTCCGAGTCCGGATTTGGATTTTACGCGAGATTTCAAGTGAATCACGTCTTAAGACGTCATTGACTTTTTCCACTTACTCCTTCATATACTCCCTCATAACCTAACTCCCTCACAACTCAAACTTCTTCTTCCTCATACAAACCACCGAAACCTAGCCTCTATATTTGCTCAAGTCTTAGTATCGATCCTACGCCTTCATTTCTTGCTCAAATTCACCAAGGTTCGTCTTATTTCTTCCCTCTCATCTTCCTTTATCCGTATTGGTAATAAAATTACCGTCTTTCTCGCTTTTCAATTTATCCGTCTTTCTCAAAGGTGAATTATATTCATCTTTTGTCGTCTTTGTTTAGGTGGAGACTTTCTAGACCCCGACAAAATTTACTATCTAGTGGAGGAAGGTTTAAAAATCGTTTAAAGACGCATAAAGGTAACGGTGAAGGGTTACTCGATATCATTTACGTGTTTTACGTGTTTTCTATGTTAGAATTCTTATTTAGAATACGATTAGTAAGCTTAGGAATTGTGTGATTGATGATTAATGTTGTTAGTTGATGATTGTTGATGATGATTATTGATTGTTGATAGTTGATGGAAGTAGATTATGAGAATTGAAAATGATTGAATGTGAATTGAAGGCTCTCGGATGAACTGGGGTTCCCAGCCGGGTGACCGGCCGCCGGTCTGCCCACCGGCTGGGAACAAATCAGAATGACTTTGTATTTTTGTGTAATGGTGCTCCCAGCCGGGTGCGCAGCCGCCGGCCCCCTGACCGGCTAGGAACACACTGCATTTTTGACGATTTTTTGTGTTATGCTTGAGGCGCCAGCCGGGTGCCCGGCCGCCGGTCCACGATCCGGCCGGCAACTCGCTGGATTCATTTCTCATAATTTTCTAAACTCGTAATTTATAATAGTTCGCATGGTTCGTTTATCGTATAAATTTACGTAGTGACTTATAATATTAATGTTTCGAATATATGATATTCCATTCGCTTGTATCGCATGTTTTGTGACGGTTTTTTGTAGGTCCCACTTTGAGTCGGTTTTTACAAATGTTACGGTTTGAGCACTATTTTGTTATGTGCTTTGTACTCTCATTCCCTTGGCTACCTCCACGTTCGTAAGGCTGGAATGTCGGAACGAGGATGTATCCTACTGCTTAAATGCATGTGTTAGTGGGCATACGACGACGTTGTTGGGAGGCGAACGCTTTGCGTTGTTCGACCCGGTCGTCAAATGTTGTGTACTTGCGAGGTGGTGTTATTTGCATGTAGCGTAACGCTTGTTATGAGGCTTGTGCTCTTTTCCGCCTCTTTCGTGAATTATCGACCGAGTCTTGGATGCAAAATGTTTATCGCATGTCGAATCGGAACATGTTTATCGTGTATGCGTTCAGGGAAATGTCTTATCCCGTGGATGCCTTTTAATCATACTTGCCATGTACACGGTGCTAGTGCGTTTCATTTACCGTGAGAGATGTCGTCAATATATTGGTATGTTTGGATGAATGATTATATTATTGATCATTGGATGACTTGGCATGGTTTGTTTGTCGAGTCTCAATCTTATCAAACTTATACCGCTAACGGTGAGATGTAAGCCCTAGTGAGCGTATTCGGTTGTCAAAGAGTGTCTTCCCCGAGTCTATCTATAGCATGATGGTTACGGATTGTACTTCATATGCTCTTATCATTATATATTGAATTGCCTATCTATCCTTATCGTATTTTACATGTATATCTATATATGCATGCTTCTACTTTTGTATTTCCTTTTATGTACGTTTAATGTGATATGGCTGGGAGAACCCGGAGTTACTCCCCAGTGACTGTGGCGTTCATGTTTTTCATGGATGAACAGGTTGCTTGATTTGGATGGCTTTTTGCTTGTGGTATTTTGGGTTCGGGTGTAAGGTAGCGGGCGTTGTCCCTGGATGAATCACCTCTAGACGTTATTTAGCTAGTTTGCTAATCACTTTGACATTGATAACATTTTGAGAGACTACGTCTCTTGTAGTATTTTATATTTGGTTTGTAATTATTGACATTCCTCGTATTTCTATCTTGCATGTAAAAAGGTTTTTAAAAACACCGTATTTTCCGCTTTATAATTCACATGCTTGTTATGTTTTATTTCCGCATTCGCGAGGGTTGTCACATATTAAGGACTATTTTCATTTTTTGAAACAAATGGAGATGGTCTTTACTATGAATTGTGAACTAAAGAAATCGTTATCTTTCGTATTTTGTTCTTAACCTGTTCGTATGAATACCTACTAATTGAGCACGGTATGAGCAACAAATCTTATCATATATATACGGTTTGGTCAAAAACAAAATAAAGTACTTAATGTGTCTCAACATATTGTTTACATTTATTTATAACAATTCTAATAAAATAAAAAAAGTGTAAATTCATTTTTATTTGAGAGGGAGTACATCAAATGCATTAATAGTTATAGTCAATCGTAGATTCGAGTTAGGTAATTAACTCAATAATTAATTTGGGAGAATTGGTGTAACACCCGCAAAAGTACCCTATTTTTATATTAAAAATATTATACGGATACTTTTCAGCGAAATTTATTTTTAGTCTAAAATTTAATTTCCCGTGTCTAATTTAGAAAATCCGAGTTTGTATTCGGACTTTACTCGAAATTCCGAGTGAGTTACGCCTTAAGGCGCTTATGGGCTTTTTCCCATGTTTTTCCACTTACTCCCTTATACTCCTTTAAACCCTAAACTCCCTTATTCAACTTACTCCTCCTTCCTCACCAAGTAACCACCAAAAACCTAAGCTCCATATTTGATCAAGTTAAAGATCATCACTACTCCTTCATTACTTGCTCAAATCCGCTAAATTTCGTCTCAATCTTTCCCTCTCATCGTCCTCTATCTTAATTGGTAATAAAATTACCGTCCTTCTCACTTTTCAATTTATCCGTCTTTCTCAAAGGTGAATTATATTCATCTTTTATTGTCTAATTCTAGGTGGAGACCTTCAAGACCTCGACAAAGACTACTACTTAGTAGAGGAGGACCTAGACGAGGATTGAAGACGCGAAAAGGTAACGGTGAAGGGTTACTCGGTATCTTTACGTGTTTTTAACGTGTTTTTAATGTTAGTAAACGTATTTAAGATAGGATGATTAGTCCTAGGATTTGTGTTGTTGGTAATGGTTGTTGGTACTTGATAATATTTAATGAGTATTGGTGATTGATGATGATAATTGATGTTGGTTGATGTTCATTGGTGTTAAGCAATGATTTTCGTGCATATTATGTCTCAGCCGGCCGACCGGTCGCCGGTCAGCTGACCGACTGGGAGTTGGCTGATGTTTTATTATTGTTACGTAATAATTTTGTTGTGAAGTAAGTCTCAGCCGGCCAACCGGCAGCCGGTCAACCGGCAGCCGGTCAGCCGACCGGCTGAGACACATCTTAATTATTCTTCATTTTCTCAAGTGATATATGATCCAGCCGGGTAGCCGGCAGCCGGTCCATTTGACCGGCTGGATCATGCTATATATTAGTTGATTTTCAGATGTTACATTGGTGTCAGCCTGCAGCCGGTCCACTTGACCGGCTGGCACACGCTGCCAATTCCCTTGCTATTCTCTTTTATGTTTTCATTTATAATAATTCGCATGCTTCGTTTATCGTATAAATTTACGTAATGACTTTAAATATTCATGTTTAGAATATATGATGTTCCATTCGCTTGTATCGCATGTTTTGTGACGGTTTTTCATATATCCCACTTTGAGTGGGTTTTACATATGTTATGGTTTGAGCACTAATTGTTATGTGCTATGAACTCTCATTCCCCCGGCTACCTCCTCGCTCGTAAGGCTGGAATTTCGGAATGAGGAGTGTATCCTTACTGCTTAATTGCATGTGTTAGTGGACATATGACGACGTTGTTGGGAGGCAAACGCTTTGCGTTGATCGACCCGGCCGTCAAATGTTGTATACTTGCGAGATGGTTAATAACAAATTTGGGGTACTGAACGGGCCTGTTGCAAGCCCTATGCAAAGATAAATTACGCAGACTAGGCTAATAACAAATTAATGTAATTAGGGAAGTAGGGGTCGATCCTTAGGGAGATGGTGTTTCCTATAGAATGTGAATTGTCTCGCAATTGAGTCTTATCTAACGAATTTCTGGGTATTGGAGTTTTGATATCTAAACTAATAAAAAGCATAAATGAAAACAAAATAAAAGCAAACTAAAATGAAAACAATAAAGCTAATGATGAATTAACAATGATGAAAAACATCTAGGGAAGTAGGTTCACACATGTAGATTGACATATTGATGAAATTGGATTTGGAACATGCAAATAATTCATTGTGAGTTCGTAAGAATGATGAGTTCATTACAATCATAGATCAGATGGTCTAGTAGGCTTTTTAGGCGATTTACTAGGTCTTAATCTACCATGTCATGCTTTGTCTATTCAATTCGCGTATCTCTACCTTGGAAAAGAACTCTATTCTAGTCAATGATTTTCGGCCATAAAACGTTAACTATCGTTATAGTCCAAACATGCATAGACACAATGTTTTAAAGGCACAATTTCTTTTATCCAATTAACATCTTTTAATCAATCTAACATGGCTACCCTACACCCTAGAAAGGTGACTACTCACTCATGACGATATCTAAATCTAAGATGATATTAACAATGAAAACTAGGATAGACATGTTTATTTTATTTTGACTCTTTATATGGCGATAATAACGACGCTAATTGACAATCTAGGAAATGAAACTACGATTATAACAACATGAAAATGAATCTAAGACAATATGTATGGAAAATAACAATCAAATAGAAAACAATAAAGAACATTAAACAAGGGATAAAACAGAAATACCTATATGACGATCAATGACGATAATGATAACAATAATAGAAAATCCTTGCACATAATAAACGATCCACCAATTACAACGCTTGAACCACACAAAGGAGATTACAAGGATGAAATTATTATTGCTCTAGGCTAAAGGACAGAAATAAACTAAGAACTAAAGACTAAAGAAGAATAAAATGAGAGAAGGAAGGCTAGTTCCCCCTCCTCCTAATCTAAGGAGAAATGTAAGAAGATAAGAGAAGAGGATTGTAGAAAGGTGTGTTGAGATGAGTGGCTGGAGCATCCTTATATAGCATTAGGGTTTCGTGGGGAAGGGGTCGAGCATTGAACATATAGGACAAAAGAAGGAAGTTGAAGCATTTTTCTCGAAGCAGCACACTTACCCGACCGGGTACACCACTTACCCGATCGGGTAAGTTGTATTCCAGGTCCTTTGACTGTCGTTTCATCTTCCTTTGCTTTGACTTGACTTCCATCATCCCCCTTGACCTCTTCAATCGGGTTTGTTGATAGGGTTTGATGTAAAGCGATGAATTGTTCCGCCTAATTGATTGATCTTCCGACAACTACAAGACTGTCTTTGCTTCTTCTCTCTTTCGAGTTAGTGAACCTTCTTGAAATGCTTTTGACATGGTTCTAGGCAAATGCTCGGGAATATAGAAAAAGGGCGTAGAAACGTCACTTTCCCTACAAAACAGGTTAGAACATAGGAATTCGCCTAGAAGACGACATTAGCTCATAAAACGGCTTAACAAAGCACAAATGACATACAAAACCGAGCTAAATAGGGAGTTAAAATCATACAAATATTCACTTACCAGGTACTCGGCTTCTATGTTTAACCTAGTCTTGGATGCGAAATGTTTATCGCATGTCGAATCGAAAAATGTTATTTCGAGAGTCTGGCCAGGTTTAGACTAGGATCGGATATTTATATCGTCGTCCTACCAGGAGGAATTGAGTCTACATACGAAATGTTAATCGTGTATGCGTTCAGGGAAATGTTTATCCCGTGGATGCAATTTTAATCATACTTGCCATGTACACGGTGCTAGTGCGTGTCATTTACCGTGAGAGATGTTGTCAACGTATTCGTACATTTGGATGGATCATTGTATGATTGATTATTTGTGATCTTTGGAAGACTTGGCATGGTTTGTTTGTCGAGTCTCAATCTTATCAAGCTTATGCCGCTAGCGGTGAGATGCAAGCCCTAGTGAGTGTACGGTTGCCTAAGAGTGTCTTCCGCGAGTCTATCTATAATATGATGGTTACGGTTTTGTACTTCATGCACCTATATCTTTATATATTGAATTGCCTATTTATCCTTCTCTTATTTCACATGTATAATTATATATGTATGCTTCTACTTATGTATTTCCGTTTAAGTATGTTATTGGTGATATGGCTGGGAGAACCCGGAGTTACTCCCCACTGACTGTGGCGTTCATGTTTTTCATGGATGAACAGGTTGCTTGCTTGGATGGATTTTGCATGTTGTATTTTGGGTTCAGGTGTGAGCTAGAGGGCGTTGGCCTTGACGATTTACCCCTAGACGTTGTTTAGCTAGTTTGCTAATAACTTTTATATTTGATAACATTTTGAGAGACTTCGTCTCTTTGTAGTATATTCTATTTTAGTTTGTATCTATTTGACATTCCTCGTATTTTTATCTTGGCATGTAAAAAGTTTTAAAAGCACCGTATTTTCCGCTATATAAATCACATGCTTTTTATGTTTTATTTCCGCATTCGCGAGGGTTGTCATAGTTGGTATCAGAGCTTTAACGCTCCCGACGCACACACGTGAACCCTAAACTTAAACTACTTGACCTTGAAATAATAAATGAGAGATGGGTAGAGATTAAGGACTTTACTTGGTAGTCTCTTTGTTTATGCTAAGTGTTAGGATTAACATGTTTTATTTTTGTTCTTATGAAGATGGTTAGACCTCGAGTAGTGGAGAACGTCATCCTTGAGGCTCTTACTCAAGTGCTGAGAAACCAACAAGATGCGGCTAATGCTCACGCCGAGCAAGTCCCTCCTCATAGAGAAGACAATCACCAATGAGGTTACGCTTGGGTGGCTAGCCAGATAGCCAGGAGTAAGATTACACCTTATGGTGGAGGGCCGGACCCTACCGAGCTCTCAGAATGGTTTCGAGAGATGGAGAAGCAATTTGATTTATACCAAGTCCGTGAAGAGGACAAGGTAGGGATTGCAAAGCACTTCCTAGTGAGGGAAGCTGACAATTGGTGGGCGATTACATATCGCACCGCTACTCTTGAAGTCAATTTCAACTAGGAATGTTTCAAGGCTCTTGTTGAAGGCCGATTCTATCCTTGTGACAACCCTCACGAATGCGGAAATAAAACATACAAGCATGTGATTTAATTAGCGGAAAAACGGTATTTTAAAAACCTTTATACATGCAAGATAGAAAATACGAGGAGTGTCAAATATTACAAACCAAATACAAAATACTACAAGAGACGAATTCTCTCAAAATGTTATCAAAGTCAAAGTGATTAGCAAACTAGCTAAATAACGTCTAGAGGTGTTTCATCCAGGGACAACGCCTGCTAGCTCACACCCGAACCCAAAATACCACAAGCAAAAAGCCATCCAATCAAGCAACCTGTTCATCCATGAAAAACATGAACGCCACAGTCAGTGGGGAGTTACTCCGGGTTCTCCCAGCCATATCACATTAAACGTACATAAAAGGAAATACAAAAGTAGAAGCATGCATATATAGATATACATGTGAAATACGATAAGGATAGATAGGCAATTCAATATATAATGATAAGAGCATATGGAAGTACAATCCGAATCCATCATGTTATACAAAGACTCGGGGAAGACACTCTTAGGCAATCGAATACACTCAATAGGGCTTGCATCTCACCGTTAGCGGTATAAGTTTGATAAGATTGAGACTCGACAAACAAACCAAAGCCAAGTCATTCAATGATCAATCATATAATCATTCATGTAATCACCATCCAAACACACCGACACAATGACGACATCTCTCACGGTAAATGAAACGCACTAGCACCGTGTACATGGCAAGTATGATGAAAAGGCATCCACGGGATAAAAACATTCCCTGAACATATACACGATTCAATTCATTTCGTATATGTGGACTAATTTCCTCCTGCTAGGACGACGATAATAATACGGTCCTAGTCTAAATCTGGCCCGAATCCCGAAATCGCATTTTCCGGTTCGACAAGCGATGACATTTCGCATCCAAGACTCGGTCAATCATTGACGCCGAGTACCCCAAATTCGGTCGATATAATTCACGAAAGAGGCGGAAAAGAGCTCAAGCCTCATAACAAGCGCTACGCTACATGCAAATAACACCACCTCACAAGTACACAACATTTGACGGCCGGGTCGATCAACGCAAAGCGTTCGCCTCCCAACAACGTCGTCGTATGCCCACTAACACATGCAATTAAGCAGTAGGATACATCCCCGTTCCGACATTCCAGCCTTACGAACGTGGAGGTAGCCAAGGGAATGAGAGTACAAAGCACATAAAAAAATAGTGCTCAAACCGTAACATTTGTAAAACCCGACTCAAAGTGGGACATACCAAAAACCGTCACAAAACATGAGAATAGAGAATTATATAAATTTAACTATGATAAAAATGAATCAATACATGATACATAAGCATTAGAACAAGTTTATGAAACATAATAAATAAGAAACATAGATCCCTTTTCCAAAACAACGTTGTTTGGAAACCAACTAAAACAAGGGTCCACTTCAAACGGTCATAACGAGAGTTCTAGACATGAAAATGAAGAAATTCTAAATGGAGGTGATAGTGTATCCTCTTACGGTTCCAACAGAATGTCAGAAGACCAAAACAAGCAAGTAACGAAGGAGATATGATCATTTTACGAAAAGGGGTCAGTGCAAGAAAACTGCAGTCGACTTGGGAAAACTGGCAGCGAGTAACGCTGCCAGTGCCGGACGACGCTGCCAGCGTCCTACGACGTTGCCTGCGTCCAGGGAACGCTGCCAGCGTCCTGGTCCGGCAGGCACAGATCACACAAATTTCACAATTTCACAAAGGCGTAACACAAATGTCATATATCATCACAAATCATCAATTCTCATATCAATTATCAACTAACAACAACCATCATCAACAATACAATTCCTAAGATTACTAACCATATTCTAAATACGATTTCTTGTTGGAGTAAATGTCCTCAACAATAGTGCGATCACATAATTAAATCTCAATAATAAGAATACAAAGGGATGATGAATATTATAGTCAACTGGTCAACATAAATCGGTAACGATTGGCTCAATTGAGTTTGACGTTACTGTCGTATGACGGTGGTGATCAGTTGATCCCTTGAGGTCACACCTAAAGGACAATCCCCTAATCATGTACATTAATTAATTGTATAGTGATACAGATTAATTAATCCCTTAAAATGAACCAAGTTTAAATTGTGAGTGAGAAATATATCTTATTGTAATATGATTAAATAAGATTCATTTTGGTAATTTAATTGTTATATTACTAAGAATGCATTATGTTTATGAAACATTTGAGATAAGTGAAATTGGTCGATTATAATTACAAACTGTTGTAGATTATATTAACCAAATATGAGATGACCCATTTTATTTACATGTAATTATTAAATGTGACTTAAAATGTTAAGTCTAATTTATTTGTTATGAAATTGCATTTAAATTAGTTAAATGTACATTTATAAGCCTAATTACATGTTACATGTCACACTTGTGACAAATGACAAAATGCAAAAATAAAATGGACACCCATTTTATATGGGTGCACCGGTTTTGGAGTGTTAGTGGGTAGGATTTTAGTTTGTAATTTTGTTCTAATTGAGAATTAGATCAAATCATTACTGCATATACCTATACACTCAACCTTTCTTGTTAAGAACAAATGAAAGTGACCACACACCCCACCATGGGGCATGTGGCCGGTCATGTGAAGAGTGAAGAGGACAATTTCCTCTTATTTATTCAACACTCCATCTCATTTTATTTATACATGAAAAAATTACTTATCTCTCTACATTTTCTCACTAAAACTTAAGAAGTTCTACAACTTAGTTTATATTTCAAATAACATTACTAGTGTAGTAATAAGTGGTTATTAGATTTATTTTAAGGACTTCTACTATTATATACTAGTGTAGTAATTTAGTAGAGATTAAGGGGTTGTCTTGGGTGCTACTAATTGGAGAGTTTCTACTTTGAAACTTGGAACATCATCCTCATATTACTAGCTCAAGAAAAATATTTGAAAGGAGTTCAAATATTGTGCCCATATTTTCATAATCAATGTAAGGAAATTGTTTCTACTAATTCCTTTGTTATGCATGCATAAGATTTATTTAGTTTAAGAGTAAACTAATTGTAAAATGATATTAGAAGTGTCTAATATCGAGTTTAAGAAAATTTTAAGCGGTATCAGAGCCAAGTTTGTTGCATGCATAATCGATTTATAGTTTTTTCGAGTTATGGTAACTTAAAGAAAACTAGTCATTTGTGTTTTATAAGATAAAATCACAAAGTTATTTGCATGTCAATATATTCTGGTCCTAATATGATTTTAGGTCATTTTGATGATTTATGGAAATTTATAGTGCTCAAATATAATTTTTAGTGTTTTTATTACATTTTAATGAGTAAAATGATGTTTAAAATGCTAAAAATAGTTAGACTTACCTTCTGACCTTGAAATGTTTACACAATATCACACATGCATTTTAATTACTGTATGTAAAATTTCGTGTGAAGTGGATTTGTTTCATGTGATTTATTATTTTTATATGATAAAATGAAATAAATAAAGGTCAAATAGTTAAAAATACTTCCTCTTTGAAGCTGACCATGAAATTTTAGTATGTTGTCACATGCATGTTTTCCTGTCATACTGGAAAATTTCATACTGATGTGATTTGTCTAGCATGATTTATGAATTTTTAATGTAAAAATGGCATAAATAGTGACTAATTTAGCAAATATAGCTAAAATAAATTTCATGTCAATAGATAATTTTTCCTGGTTGCATAAATGTCCCATATTTCAGATATTAAGTTGAAAATTTATTATGATTAATTTTTGCATGCTTTATGTATTTTATTTGATAAAACCGATAAAGCGCAACCATTTTTCTCAAAAACCGATTCGAAATTTTAAACCATGATTTTTAACATTATGAGTGTCATGGAAATGTTCCATAATGTACAAAAATTTAAAATTCAAAATTTGAAATTATTGTAATTAAATTTGGATTTATTTGATTAAAATATGATTTTAAAGTCTAATTATGAGCAATTATACAACAACAAGTTGAATTATTGTCAAAAATTGAGTGATGACTAATATTTGAGGCCTAAATGAGTTGGGATAATTAACTTGGACTTAAATATGATTTAAGTATTGTTTGGTGATTTTAAAGTGTTATTATCACGCATTTCCGTAAAACCGGGTTATATTCGATATAAACCGTTAAATAGGGCGATTTGGCATTTAACATGAGCATGTTTTATACATATTATAATGCTGCATTTTATTTATGAATGTCATTTTATTTATGAATGTCATATTTTCAATTTATGAATGTCATATTTTGGTTTATGTAATTTGGAATTATGTAATTTTTCCTTGTATGGCCTTAGTTTTAATCGATATTGCCCGAAATGTAAGGGAATATTGATTCGGTTGTAATTTAATGTGATCTAGAATCACTTTTATTGTATTATTTTATTTTACAAATGTATAATAGGAAATTATTGTAATTTTATTATATATTTTGTAACTAATTGTAAAACCGGAGTTTCCCAAAGACGGTGCCATTCGGAAAGGAGTTCCGAGAGAGAGACGGTGACCTTGGGAGGCGTGCTTATGAAGTTCAAGGGACCAAAGGAGTTGGTTTCCGAATTTGTAATAGAATATATGATTTTCTATTATAGGAAAGGCCATACTAGGAGTTTTATTTTTATGCTTGCATTTTTATTTAATATGTTTGCATGCATTGCCAAATCGCCATAACATGACATGCATATTCATCGAGTATTCGACCGTGTCAATTAAAATTATCGTTAATTCATCGATTTAGTTCACTTAAACGAGATAGATAATAAATTGACATGACCTCTCATAATAAATAATTGAGATCAAGCCTTACCAAATGTAGAACCCATGAATCCCAATTTCGCAAGGAAGTAGGCTCGGCTCACCGGGGTGCTAAACTTGTTACGTTGGGTAAGTGGGGTAATAAATGTTATTATTTCGAAATTTGGATTGAGCTCAACGGAAGTATTCGCGACCGTAGCCGCATGTGTTCCGGGCTTAAGATAAATATTAAAGTAATATTATCGACCGAGAGTTCTAATGTAGAATCGATTAAAGAGTTAATCCACCGAATTGTGTTAATAAGGGATGAATCGGCTTACCGTGCCCAAGTTGATATGAATTTGGATCTCGGAATCATTTAAAATAGTTGGGTAGAGGTCACTATTTAAATTGTTTACAAGTATTTAAAACAATAAATGTTAACATTTCCTTTATGTCTTAAATTTGTAGTTAACTTTGTACAATCGCAATGGCTAGTTCATCGAACACCAATGCTCCAACTCTCACAAACGTTTCATGGCTTCGATCCTTTATGGATCGATGCAAGTTAGAAAAGAATGGCGCTAATTTTGGCGATTGGAATGCGCAACTCCGCTTGGCCGCGGAAGGTGACGACAAGCTTCGTTACCTTACCGAAGCCTCTCCCGAAACACCTAACGAAAGGTCAACCGCAGCCGCAAGGCGAGCCTATAAGGCTTACCAAAAGGAAGCCGCCGCGATCAAAAATGTTTTGATCTTCTCTATGGAGGCCGATCTCCAAAGGAGTGCCATAAAGATGAGCACGGCCAATGTGATCTATGCCAAGCTTGTGACCATGTTTTCACAAGCTCCTAGAATCGTTCAATATGAAACGGTATCCGCGTTTTTCGACATCAATCTTAAAGAGGGCCAAAAGGTTAACCCTCATGTACTCAAATTGATTGAGCATGTCGAAATTCTTAAAGTGCAAGGGGTTGACATTCCCGAACAACTCGTAATTGACCGTGTACTACATTCCTTGGGGAGAATAAAGGCATATGTGATGTTTAGGGTAAACTACAATATGCAAAATATGCAAACCTCTCTCCAAGAGATGCACAAAATTCTTGTGCAAGCGGAGAGAGACATGGTGCACTGAAACTATGCAGAAAAGACAACTAAACAATGACAAATTGAGCTAAGATCAAGACACTTGCAAGTACTCTGTTTCTGTTTGAATTGATTGTTAAAGAACAAGGATAGGACCTTAACCAAAGCACAAAGCCAATGGTTGAGGGTTGAACTTGATCCCAGCACACAGCTAAGGACCCAAGCTCACTTCCAAGCACAAAGCAAAGGAAGTTGTCTCAAGCACACAGCCAAGAGATGCAACAGAAACAAGGTTTCAGTTTTATGTTTTACTTCAAATCTGATTTGCATTTCATTAGGTAAAGGCCTTATATAGGCAACAAGGATACAACTCAGACATTAGGAGATATCTAGGGCCACAAAGGCTTACAACATGAAACAAAATAACAGCTACAAACTTGCAAGAAACTGACATAAAGTAGATAAAGCAGAAAAGTAATTCTAATGGGACAATCTGCCTTAATGGGTTTGTTGGGGTTGAAACTGGTGGAGGGGTGGACTTCTGAGCTTGATTCTTGAGCTCAACTGAAGTGGGATGGATGCCAAAGGTCCTTCTAAAAGGCCCTCGAGTTTGTTTGATCATAAAAGGAAAGTTTGATAGTGACATGTTAACTACTGCAAAAAGGCTGAAATCTGGACAGTCTGAAGTTGTCCCTAAGCTAACTCTTTGTGTGTTTGTTTCTGGGGAGGGAAGTCCTGGGGAAAGTTGTAGAGGACCTTCCCAAGACATAGGTTTGAGGGTTGGTTAGGCTTTTTTGATTGTGTAGGGCCCCATGGACCTTGTTTAGAAAGGCAATGATAGGCTGTTTTTGGCTGGGGGCTGTTTTTGTTGTGTTGGGTTTGTTGGGCTGTTGGCTGAGCTTTGTTGTGGCCTAGTCTTGGGAAGTGGATGGCTAGGCTTTGTTCTGGTTGTGGTGGTGTTGTCTTAGCAGGCTTGAAGTGGTTGTGGCTTGGACTGAATAGAACATTGTCATAGCTGGTCATGGTGTTGTCTGAATGGATGTTGTTGTTTTGATGTTGAGTCTTGTCTTGAGTTTGTGTCTTGTCTTGAGCTCGTGTCATGGCTCGTGTCTTGGCTTGGTCACATACTCCCGTTGCAACCTCCTTTTCTTGAAAAGGATTTGCCCTCAAATCTTCCTCACCCTCATCATCTGATTCACCATGGTAAGGACTCAGGTCTCCAACATTGAAAGTACCATGTACACCATAGCTTCCTGGTAGATCCACCTTGTAAGCATTGGAGCCTATCTTCTCCAATATCTCAAATGGTCCATCAGCCCTTGGCATGAGCTTGTTTCTCCTCTTGTCTGGAAATCTCTCTTTACTTAAATGCAACCATACAAGATCTCCTGCTTTGAATTCCCTTGCTTTCTTAGGCCCCTTGGACCTGGCCTTGTACAACTCATTGGACCTTTCAATCTGCTTCTTGACTTGCTCATGAATCTGTATCATTTGCTCAACTCTTTTCTTTGCATCATAGCTTGCCTTGTTTCCTTTGACTGGTGCTAGGTCTGTAGGCATGAGAGGATTAGTGCCATAAACTGTTTCAAAAGGACTTTTACCTGTGCTGCTGGAGGGAGCTCTGTTGAAGGCAAACTCAGCTTGTGCTAGCTTGAGGTCCCAATCTTTCAATGACTTAGAAACAATGCTCCTTAAGATCTTCCCTAGTGTTCTGTTAGTGACTTCTGTCTGCCCATCAGTTTGGGGATGGTGAGAAGTACTAAACAATAACCTAGTCTTCAATAGCTTCCACAAGGTTCTCCAGAAATGGCTCATGAACTTTGTGTCTCTATCTGAGACAATGCTTCTAGGGACCCCATGTAACTTGACAACCTCCCTAAAGTATAGTTCAGCTACCCCCAATGCATCCTCAGTCTTCTTACAAGCAATGAAATGTGCCATCTTGCTGAATCTATCTACAACCACCATGATTGAATCTTTTCCCCTTTGAGTTCTAGGTAAGGCTACAATAAAGTCCATACTGAGGTCTTCCCATGGCTTGTTGGGTACTGGAAGTGGTGTGTAAGGGCCTGCTTGAAAGTGTGCCTTGGCTAGTTGACAAGATCTGCATCTCTTGAGGGCATCTTGCACATCACTGAGCATCTTAGGCCAATAGAACTGATCTTGTAAGATGTCATAGGTCTTCTGTACCCCAAAGTGACCAGCAAGGCCATTGGAGTGAACCTCTTTGACCAGTAGTCCCCTATAAGGTCCCTTAGGCACACACAGTTTGTTTCCATAGAATAAGTATCCTTCTTGAGCTGTGTACTTGCTCCCTTTCTTGACTTGCCCTTCTTGGTGTACCTCCCATTCATGCTTGAAGTCTGGGTCCTCTTGATAGAGCTCTTTCATAAATTCAAACCCCAACACCCTTTGCTCCATGAAGGTCAACATTACAGACCTTCTAGACAATGCATCAGCTACAACATTGTTCTTACCTTCTATGTACTTGCTGGAGAATGAGAAGGATTGCAAGAACTCTACCCATTTGGCATGTCTGGGGTTGAGTTTGTGTTGTCCATTGATGTATTTGAGAGCCTCATGATCAGAATGAAGCACAAAAGGCTTAGGCTTCAAGTAGTGTCCCCAATGATTCAATGCCCTCACAATGGCATAGAATTCCTTGTCATATGTGGAATAGTTAAGCTTGGCCCCATTTAGCTTCTCACTAAAGTATGCCACAGGTTTCTTTTCTTGAGTAAGCACAGCTCCTATGCCAAGACCACTGGCATCACACTCTACCTCAAAGAGTTTGTTAAAGTCTGGTAGAACCAATATTGGAGACTTGCACAATAGCTCTTTGATCAGATTGAAGGACCTTTCAGCCTTCTCATTCCACTTGAACTCTCCCTTCTTCATGCACTCAGTAATAGGGGCCATGATTGAACTAAACCCTTGTATGAACCTCCTATAGAAAGATGCCAACCCATGGAAACTTCTTACATCAGTAACAGTTTGGGGAATGGGCCATTCCTTGATTGCTTGCACTTTCTCAGGATCAACTGCTACCCCTTTCTTAGAGATGATGAACCCAAGGAAGTAAACCTCAGGCTGCATGAAGGTGCACTTCTCTAGCTTGCCATACAACTTGTTTTCTCTTAGGACCTCAAACAACAACTTCAGATGTTGCAAATGTTCTCCCTTAGTTGAACTGTAAATAAGAATATCATCAAAGTAAACCACTACACACTTGCCTAAGTAAGGCCTTAGGACCTCTGTCATCAACCTCATGAAGGTGCTAGGGGCATTAGACAACCCAAAAGGCATCACCAGCCATTCATAGAGCCCATGTTTAGTCTTGAAAGCTGTCTTCCATTCATCCCCTGCTCTTATCCTCACTTGGTGGTAGCCCTGCCTCAGATCAATCTTAGTGAACACTTGAGCCCCACTTAGCTCATCCAGAATATCATTAAGTCTAGGTATGGGAAACCTATACTTGATGGTAATGTTGTTGATGGCCCTACTATCAATACACATACGCCAAGTCCCATCCTTCTTTGGCACAAGCAAGGCTGGTACAGCACAAGGACTGAGGGACTCTCTGACATAGCCCTTGTTGAGTAGTTCACCTACTTGAAGTTGGAGCTCTTGTGTAGCCTTAGGGTCACTCCTGTAGGCTGGCTTGTTGGGTAAGATAGCTCCAGGCACTAGGTCAATGTGGTGCTCTATCCCTCTAAGTGGTGGCAGTCCACTAGGAAGCTCAGTAGGGAAGACATCACCATAACTTTCTAGGATAGATTTGACCTCTTCAGGGATATCAATGATACTCATCCCAGTCTCCTTGACTAGCAATATGTACACAGGTTGTAGCTCACTTAGCTCTTGTGCTATTTCTGATTCACTTATCAACATGACTTCTTTGGAAGCCTCACTCATGGGGTTTGGGTTGATCTTTAAAGCAGGTGGTAAAGGTGCTAGGGTGATCTTCTTCTTCCCATACTTGAAGGTGTAAGTGTTGTCTCTCCCATGGTGTATGGCATCCCTATCAAACTCCCATGGTCTCCCAAGCAGAAGGTGACATGCATCCATAGGTAGAACATCACAAAGACTCTCATCCACATACCCTTTACCAATTGAGAAAGGTATAACACATTGTTTATCCACCTTGATCTCAGCCCCTTTGTTTAGCCATCTGAGTTTGTAAGGTAGGGGGTGGTCTTTGGTGGGTAGAGCTAGCTTGTCTATCAGTGTTTTGGAGGCCACATTAGTGCAGCTTCCCCCATCAATAATGAGGTTACATACTCTACCCTTGATGGTACATCTGGTCCTAAAGATCTGGTGTCTTTGGTCCTCTTCCAAAGGTTGTGGTTGAGTATGCATTACCCTCCATGTTACCAAACTTAACCCTGCATCAGGCTCTATCAACTCCTCACTAGCCTCTACCTCAGGCTCTTCCATCTCTTCATCACAGACCAACACTTCATCATCTCCCCAATGGATTACTTCTAGGGTACTCAGAGCCCTTTTAGATGGACATTCTCTAGCAAAATGTCCATACCCTTGACATTGAAAGCACTTTTTGAGAGGGGTAGTCTTCCTTTGGCCTGCCTCAACAGCCTTGCCTTTATCAAGGTTGAAAGGAGTCTTAACAGGAACCACAGGTTCTCCTATCTTAACTCCTACAAAAGGTTTGAAGGTGGGGGTTCTGGAAGGTGTCTTAGAAGCACTGGCCTTTCCTTTTCCCAATTTTTCTACCCTTAAAGACAAGTTGACAGCTTCCTCAAAGGAGTATATGTTTTGTAGCCTGACTTTGCTAGCTATCCTTTCATCCAACCCCTCTAAGAACCTTGCTATCTTTTGTTCAGATTTCTCAACAACCTCACATTGCAAAGTGAGTTGTTCAAAGTCTCTTAGGTAGGACTCTAAAGGTCTTTGGTCTTGCTTTAGGTGAGTAAGCTTAATGAACATGTCTTGAGTGTAGTCCCTAGAGACAAACTTAGCTCTCATTTTCTTTTTCAGTTTGAGCCATGACTTTACAGGTTCTTTCCCTTCTCTAACCCTCAAGGTTTTCATGTTTTCATACCAAAGTGAGGCATAGCCTTTTAGTTTCATGATAGCAACCTTAAAAGCCTTTCTATCAGTGTATCCTTTAAACTCAAAGACTCTTTCTACAGACCTTAGCCAATCTAAGAAATCATCAGGGTTCAAGCTACCTAGAAAGTCAGGAATCTCTACCTTGATATCTTTGTCTTGGTGTCTGAGAAGATTGTGATCTGAGCCATCTGAATCTGACATTTCAAACTGATCTACAGGTTGTCTCCTCCTTACTCCACCTTGTGGGAAAGGTGCTCCTCTTCCTCGACCTCTGCCTCCCCTTGTATCATTGTTCTGTTGGCCCTCAAGGAGTTCATTGACAGATCTAGAGACCTCCATTACAGTTCTGACAAGATCTTGAACTGTGTTTTCAATACCTGTGATTCTCTCTTCACTCATGGTTGTATTTTGTGTTTTTAATGTAGTTAGGTAGATGAACTCACAAACCAAAGCTCTGATAACCAATTTGCACTGAAACTATTCAGAAAAGACAACTAAACAATGACAAATTGAGCTAAGATTAAGACACTTGCAAGTACTCTGTTTCTGTTTGAATTGATTGTTAAAGAAC
This sequence comes from Heliosperma pusillum, assembly GCA_022085475.1. Taxonomy (NCBI): domain Eukaryota; kingdom Viridiplantae; phylum Streptophyta; class Magnoliopsida; order Caryophyllales; family Caryophyllaceae; genus Heliosperma; species Heliosperma pusillum. The sequence goes on along the minus strand of JAIUZE010006420.1, from coordinate 31,936 downwards.
AAGGATAGGACCTTAACCAAAGCACAAAGCCAATGGTTGAGGGTTGAACCTTGATCCCAGCACACAGCTAAGGACCCAAGCTCACTTCCAAGCACAAAGCAAAGGAAGTTGTCTCAAGCACACAGCCAAGAGATGCAACAGAAACAAGGTTTCAGTTTTAAGTTTTACTTCAAATCTGATTTGCATTTCATTAGGTAAAGGCCTTATATAGGCAACAAGGATACAACTCAGACATTAGGAGATATCTAGGGCCACAAAGGCTTACAACATGAAACAAAATAACAGCTACAAACTTGCAAGAAACTGACATAAAGTAGATAAAGCAGAAAAGTAATTCTAATGGGACAATCTGCCTTAATGGGTTTGTTGGGGTTGAAACTGGTGGAGGGGTGGACTTCTGAGCTTGATTCTTGAGCTCAACTGAAGTGGGATGGATGCCAAAGGTCCCTCTAAAAGGCCCTCGAGTTTGTTTGATCATAAAAGGAAAGTTTGATAGTGACATGTTAACTACTGCAAAAAGGCTGAAATCTGGACAGTCTGAAGTTGTCCCTAAGCTAACTCTTTGTGTGTTTGTTTCTGGGGAGGGAAGTCCTGGGGAAAGTTGTAGAGGACCTTCCCAAGACATAGGTTTGAGGGTTGGTTAGGCTTGTTTGATTGTGTGGGGCCCCATGGACCTTGTTTAGAAAGGCTGTGATAGGCTGTTTTTGGCTGGGGGCTGTTTTTGTTGTGTTGGGTTTGTTGGGCTGTTGGCTGAGCTTTGTTGTGGCCTAGTCTTGGGAAGTGGATGGCTAGGCTTTGTTCTGGTTGTGGTGGTGTTGTCTTAGCAGGCTTGAAGTGGTTGTGGCTTGGACTGAATAGAACATTGTCATAGCTTGTCATGGTGTTGTCTGAATGTATGTTGTTGTTTTGATGTTGAGTCTTGTCTTGAGTTTGTGTCTTGTCTTGAGCTCGTGTCATGGCTCGTGTCTTGGCTTGGTCACATACTCCCGTTGCACATGGGGCTAAATGTAAGCACCACTAAGGATGTACTTCACATCAATAACAAGAGTAAGGGGAAGTTCAAAAAGAGTGCAAGCAAAGGGAAGAAGCTTTCCACCTACAAAGGCAAGGGAAAAGCTATTGAGAATAGCTCACCCAAGCCTAAGAAAGGTGCCTCAACCGAGGACAAGTGCCATTATTGTAATAGCGTAGGGCATTGGAAGAGGAATTGCCCCAAGTATCTAGGAGATATATAAGCCGGGAAAATTGTTTCCGTTGGTAAATTTTCTTCCCTATCTTTTATGTTATGATCTCAACTTTGGTATATAGATACAAGTTGTGATTCTTACCCTTTTTAATTGTAATTAGGGCACCCAAGCAAGGACAAGGGCAAGGACAAGCAAGCCTAAAGATGTTCTTCAAAGGGAAGCTAAAGTAGCCATCCATGGATGAAGACATAAGGAAGCTTGGTCTCATTTTGTGTTGTCTTCCTTATTTGGGTTGTATTTTGTGACATTGTTTTAGAAACTCTTTATTTCCTTGTTTGACAATGGAAATTTGTTCATTTCCTTTTATTAACTTTTGGTTGTAATTGGATATTAGTGACTTGGTTTTCAACCCAAGTCACTCGGTTTATGAAACTTTATCATTCTAAAACTTGTCATTATACTCTACTTGAACTAATAACATAAATTATATTGACTCAAATTGATCATATAAATATTATGATGATGGGATCATTATAATAAAAGGCTAAGAATTCGATTCTCACTTTGAAAGATTAATTGCTAAGTCAAAATAGAGTTATTAAACTTAAAATAGGGAATCTACCAAACCAATTGGCCATACCACTTATAAAGAAAGTAAATGACATGAATATGAGTTCACCTTTTTAGCTCTTATAGAACTAGTCTATGTTGAAGCTAAGATTCGATGTCTTTAGAAAGAAGTCTTTAGTAGATCACTTAAGGTCATGTTGTGATACTTCTACCTCCCTAACAAGTATGAGTACAAATTGTTTGTGGCTCATAAGGCTATCTTTAAAGAAAATAGATGTATTTTTCTAAAGATAGAGTGGGAGAAAATAAGCCACAACGAAAAACTAGTTAGGAACTAGTGAGGAAACCAAAAGAATATGTTCTTAGGTTAGACTCAAGACTAGTGAGGAGACCAAAGGAAAGCGTTCTTAGGTGAATCCTTAGATTAGTGACGAGACCAAAAGAAATTGTTCTTGATATAATAAGATTATGATCTATGAAGCGGAAGTACCTAGAAATTTTGAATTTCGATTTTCTAAAAGAGACTTATGAAACTATATGGAATCTATGCAAAGAAAATGTTTTATTTGGAGCTGTCCAATTGTAGTTGCATGGCTAGACATGTAGATGTCTACAAAAGCCAAGTTAATGCGTAACTATGCTTAGATCCAAATCATCAATGATATACCTCATAATAGGTGTGTACAAGATACACATCAAAACCACATGTCCAAATAGGGATTTGGAATAGGATGTGTGCATGACACAAGTCTATTGTATGTATCTACCTAGAGGTTATGATGATCTTTTCTATTATAAGATATAAAAAGGGTTTCACTCGAATTGTCGAAAGTCATGTATAGACATGAAATTCAGTGGGAGTTAAAGTCATGTATAGATATGAAGTTAAGTGGGAGTTTAAGTCATCATGTAAAGACATGAAGTTCAGTGGGAGAAATTGCTTTCCACGTGAATGACGTTTCACTCATTAAGAGTGACATATTCATATTACCTTTTTGAAAGGAGTGGTTGGATTTTAATGTTGGATGAAAGAGGGCAACATGTATACTAAAATCAAAATCTATTGTGGAATAGAAGATTTTAGCTTGGCATTGAAAAAGTATCTTATATCGATAAGATTCTTAATCTATTCAACAAGTTAAATAGGTTGTTTATGTTGATAAAAGTGGGATCACTATGAAAGGGTCATAGTCATCCACTGAACATAAGAATTGTTGATCACATGAGACCTATCATGTATGCCATTACATGCACATACCTAAATGAATTGTATGCTGGGAGCATGACAAGCCTAAAACAAACAATCCATATGAGTGTCATTGGATAGCCTACTAGAAAATCCATAGGGTTCTCAAGGAGAACTAAGGATTCATTCTTGTGTTTGGTAGAGAAAATTTGATAATGTGGTAAAGGTTACACAAACCCAAATTTCCAAACTTATAAGGATTTATAGAAATCCTAGGCGTACTTTTGTTATACAACAAGCGAATAACTATAAGAATGATTGAAGAGTCAATCATTATAAATTCTACAAAAGGAGACCTAATACATTATGATGAGGATAAGGTGGTTTAAAAGGAACTAATAGTAGATCCCTTCACCTAAATACCTATCAGTTATCATGATAACGAGTGGGAGCATCTTTCAAGTTAAAGAGCCAACACTAGATAGAGATCTAGACATGTACATAGATGAATTCATGTTATTAGGAATAACGTTGGATGGAAGGAAAAAGCAATTAACAAGGTTGGAATAAATGAATACATGGTATATTCACTACCCAAGCCTTTATTGCACTTAATAAGATCGTCGTGAGTTGTCATAGACGAAATAAACTTTAGATTATATGATATAAAGCAATAACATTGTGTTGATTGTTCATATATGATAATCACATTTATCGTTTGAGTTTCTAAAACTCGTTTTGTGCTTTGTTATATCCAAATGGGTTGTAGAGAAAATTTTGAACCCCATTAAAGTGGACTGTATTAACATAGCATTGGCCCATAGTCACTTATATGAGGTGACATCTCGATGTGACTAGATTGTGGTGCGATTGATGGCAAGTTCAAGTATCATAGGGTCATAAGGGATGACCAATCGATCACATAGACATAGTGTAAGGGACAATCTGTCGGGCAGTGACCGCTTCTAGAATTCTGGCAATTCTTGTAGCCTGGTCGTGGCAAGAGCTACTAGTATTCTTTTGAGTCAATTCTTTGACTAAAGACTGTTCGCCTAAGGTGGCACAGTTTTAGAGTGACTTTGATTTATGCTCTACGACCTTCGTAACTGGGGTCAAATGGGCATCTTTTGGGTCATGATGAGCTGTGGCTATGCAAAGGGAATAGTACAATAGGAATTGTCCACCCCTTGTCAGGGTTGTTTTAAATCTCAAGGCCACTCGAGGAGGAGTAAGCTGAAAATGCGTGGCCACGCTTGGAAGGTATCTATGGTAGATAATTCCGGTCAGACAGTTACTCTCCAGATCGAGGAAACCACTCTTGATATGATCATATGCAAGTACAACCTGCAAGACACCTTGCATTGAGTGGGAGATTGTAATAGGACAAGAGAATTGGTGACGCACACTTGTCTCGGACAAGTGGGAGATTGTTTGAGTAAATGTCCTCAACAATAGTGTGATCACATAATTAAATCTCAATAATAAGAATACAAAGGGATGATGAATATTATAGTCAACTGGTCAACATAAATCGGTAACGATTGGCTCAATTGAGTTTGACGTTACTGTCGTATGACGGTGGTGATCAGTTGATCCCTTGAGGTCACACCTAAAGGACAATCCCCTAATCATGTACATTAATTAATTGTATAGTGATACAAATTAATTAATCCCTTAAAATGAACCAAGTTTAAATTGTGAGTGAGAAATATATCTTATTGTAATATGATTAAATAAGATTCATTTTGGTAATTTAATTGTTATATTACTAAGAATGCATTATGTTTATGAAACATTTGAGATAAGTGAAATTGGTCGATTATAATTACAAACTGTTGTAGATTATATTAACCAAATATGAGATGACCCATTTTATTTACATGTAATTATTAAATGTGACTTAAAATGTTAAGTCTAATTTCTTTGTTATGAAATTGCATTTAAATTAGTTAAATGTACATTTATAAGCCTAATTACATGTTACATGTCACATGTCACACTTGTGACAAATGACAAAATGCAAAATAAAATGGACACCCATTTTATATGGGTGCACCGGTTTTGGAGTGTTAGTGGGTAGGATTTTAGTTTGTAATTTTGTTCTAATTGAGAATTAGATCAAATCATTACTACATATACCTATACACTCAACCTTTCTTGTTAAGAACAAATGAAAGTGACCACACACCCCACCATGGGGCTTGTGGCCGGTCATGTGAAGAGTGAAGAGGACAATTTCCTCTTATTTATTCAACACTCCATCTCATTTTATTTATACATGAAAAAATTACTTATCTCTCTACATTTTCTCACTAAAACTTAAGAAGTTCTACAACTTAGTTTATATTTCAAATAACATTACAACTTAGTTTATATTTCAAATAACATTACTAGTGTAGTAATAAGTGGTTATTAGATTTATTTTAAGGGCTTCTACTATTATATACTAGTGTAGTAATTTAGTAGAGATTAAGGGGTTGTCTTGGGTGCTACTAATTGGAGAGTTTCTACTTTGAAACTTGGAAGATCATCCACATATTACTAGCTCAAGAACAATATTTGAAAGGAGTTCAAATATTGTGCCCAGATTTTCATAATCAATGTAAGGAAATTGTTTCTACTAATTCTTTTGTTATGCATGCATAAGATTTATTTAGTTTAAGAGTAAACTAATTGTAAAATGATATTAGAAGTGTCTAATATCGAGTTTAAGAAACTTACATTTCTAACATAGAAAACACATGAAAACACGTAAATGATATCGAGTAACCCTTCACCGTTACCTTTACGCGTCTTCAAACGATTTCTAAGTCTTCCTAGTCTCCACGTACAATTAGATAATAAAAGATGAATATAATTCACCTTTGAGAAAGACGGATAAATTGAAAAGCGAGAAAGACGGTAATTTTATTACCAATACGGATAGAGGAAGATGAGAGGGAAGGAATAAGACGAACTTACGTGAATTTGAGCGAGAAATGAAAGAGTTATGACGATTCTAAGACGGATCAAAATGGAAACTAAGCTTTTGGGGGTTTCTTAGTGAGGAAGAAGGAGTTGAGTTGTGAGGAAGAATTAGGTTAGGGTTAGTATAAGTAGAGAGTGAGTGGAAAAAGTCAAGAAAAGTCAAAGACGCCTTAAGACGTGATTCACTTGAAATCTCGCGTAAAATCCAAATACGAACTCGAAAATTCTAAATTCGACACGGGAAATTTAATTCTAACTAAAACTAAATTTCGCTGAAAAGTATCCGTATAATATTTTCAATATAAAAATAGGGTACATTTGCGGGTGTTACAACCTTTGAAAAAGTTTCGTCCTCGAAACTTGCGAGTAGAAAACAAAAGTATCAAGGACAAGAATCGGTTTTCAAAATTAATACGAAAGCTTTTACAAAGGAAACATTCATGAAACGAGGTTCATCTCAAAAATGGTTTAAGGAAATTGTTCGTAAGTGCGAAACTTTATTTACGGATCGTAGGAGTGCCCGTCGCGAACGAGTACTCTAGTTATCCAAATCAAAGCAATGTCGAAATAGTGAAATCGAAAATCAAACAACGTTTGTAAGTGTAGGACTAGTTATCAGACGTCTCCAATAACAAGTGCAAACATCTAACCAAACGCAAAATCCAGATATAAAAGCGAAAGAAATCTATTTTCTGCAAAAAGGAGGTACAAAAACCAACTTTAGACTTCTTTGAAACGTTAATTTAGAAATATAATATGGAAATTTGAAGGTTTTATCAAAGATAAAATCAAACAACAGGACATTACACGTACATAAAGCGACTCGTACAATTCACACACAATTCAGGGAAACAAAATATATACAAAACTCGCAAAAACGAAACAAATCGAACTCTTTGGGATAGGAAGATCAAGATAAAGTCGGCAGGAAGATGTACAAGAAATCGACATCACTAACTCTACTAATAAACCCAATCCTCAAGAGAATGCAATTTACCCAATTTGCAACTCATCATTTTCAATCATCAGAATTCCTACAATAATATTCCATAATCACGAGATTTCAAGCCAATAACCTAATTATTCAGATCCATTTAGTATCCACCTAAGTCCATCGGCACGGTAGACCCCACAACTAACAATCCACATGTAGGATTCATTACTTACTCTAATCTTCTTAGTTTCATCAAAACTCTTAATAGAAACCACCTACAAAATATTTATATCTAGGGAAAACATGATCGCTAACAACCACAAGGTAAAGGAGACTTACCATGAAAATCCCTTGATTCAATTTACTTCAAACTCATTATCCTAAATTTACAATGAACTTTCTCATCTTCGAAAGTCAAAACCCAATCAAAGCAACAAACATAATTATCTAAGATTCAACTAGCCTCATCCAAAGTCTCACGACAAGGGAAAATCCACAATCCATTATCGGTTATAAGGATTCTTTAATACGCCATAACATCCTTCATTCGATCATTACTACGCTCGAAGCCTCAAATATAAATAGTCACATTAGCAAACTATGGTGGTTACTAATCGTCAAGATAAATGGGTTCACTATTCTAACTCTATAATCCATAATAACCGAGCATTCACTATCCAAAGCTTGCAAGGAACATTTCTCAATCTCGAACTATGATTCCTTAAGAATAAAAGAGAATTACTAATTCCAAACCACAAATGGCCAATTACTTGGCAATCAGACAACCATTCAAATCATCTAGTTCATCTAAAACTCAAAACATATCGGTCTTTGCTTATGAGATTATTCCTCGAATCTGGTCATAAATCTAAATTTCACAAGTAAGATTCCTTTTTAGAGCGTAACATTTTAAGACAACAATTTCCCAAACAACTGACACGGCTATCACAACCCTATCAAAGATAAAACCTAACGGTCTCAACAAAATGCAGTAGAGGCAGTCGGGTATCGAATCCACAGGGAGAGGGAATCCTATAACTGGCTAAGTCTGCCAAGGTAACTAAATTGGGGGGTTTGTTTAAATGATTTTCTAACACTACAAGAGAAAAGGGAAAAAGAAATAAAGAGCGAAATAACAGAAAGGAGAAGAACTAGGATCGTCTGGTCTCCATGGCATCTAGGGTCAGGATAGAAATCAAAGTAATATCTAAACAGGTTTGTGGGTAGTGAAAAGGTCCTCTCGGTCCGCTATTCGCCCTAAGATATACTAACTTAGCTCTCGCCCTCATTATCATAATCCCAAAGTTCATCACTGATCTGCCCTCTTCCAATCTCTCGATCTAGGTCAAGGGGGTATCAAGTCAATCAATTGGATGCGTCGACTCAAACAATTAAAAGCTATTAAATGTGAAGATTGCTTCCAAACCTAATCTAAAGACTACTAATCAATTCATCTTACCTAAGCCACGGTTCTTCTAAATCCTAGCAAAGGAATTAGCTACGCATAATAGGAATAAGAACAATAACAACAATAAATAAGAAACAAAGAGGCATAGAGAAATAATTAATTGAATTCCAGAGCAATAGTACCGAATTGGAAAGAAGAGGAAAGTCAGAGGAAGTCCTCCAATTCAGATCCAAATTGTCAGTCAAAAGTAAAAGTCTAGGGTAAAAAGCTGTTGTCTAATCTAAAGCCTATAGTAAAGACTATCGAGAAGAGGTCCCTTAATTATTCTCGTTTACGGCTTTAAGTAAAAACCAAATAACAAATTACAAGGCGTCCATTGCTTAATACACTATCTCGCAAAGCCCATTAGTACGAAACCACTCGTTCGAGTAGAATTCGTTGTCCAAATCACTCGATCGAGTAGAACTAGTGCTCGATCGAGTAATTGTCCAAAGCCAGCAGCTCGATCGAGTAACCATAGTCCTCGATCGAGGTCTTCTAATTAATAAGGTGGTCGACCGAGGGCTTTTATACTTCGAACGAGAGTTTTGCTCATGGATTTCGTTCTTCCATTCCTTCAACACGACTCCATGCATTCCGAGACACCAAGACTCCTTTCCGACTCACTTATGCATGCTTGAGGAGCTACGAAAAGGCTAGTTTTCCGTCATTCTGGTTCTCATCTGCAAATATCACAAAACAAACCAAAGTAGACTATTCGGGGGATATTCGTAGTAAACACTACCAAATAAGCATGGAAATGCGTGCGAATATGGCCTAAAAGGTCTATGTAAAATGCACGCATCAAACTTCCCAAACCAAACCTTTGCTTGTCCTCAAGCAAAAAGGATGCAACAAATAAATGGAACAGATAGACTCCGGACTACCGCAAATCGCCTGCTTGAACCAATTTAATGCAACAATCAAACTCAGCAAAGATATCAAATGCAAACGAACTGAACTGTCGACCTTGCCAGACCATCAATGTCGGACTCTCACGGGTCACTCTTCTCTCAGCAAAGCAAAGGGTAAGCAAGTTATGTGTAAGAGAGAGAAGGAGAAAATAGTCGCTCACGTAACTACGACCGTCGCGTTCATGCAATGCCAACTAACATGATAAAAGATTCAGTTACCGTACACACGCACAACCACTATTCAAGGACTATCACACGCCGAATACTCGCAATATTTGGATAAGTGAGGTTATGGGTAAGAAGGGGCAAAACAATAATGGAATCGAGGAGGTAAAGCGTCAAGCTAACTACCTGATCTTAATCAAATAACAAAATCCGTCTTCTTATCTCATAATGAAGCACACGACCATGATTTGGCCGACAACTCACTAGAACCAAAAGAATGGAGTGGAACGAAACTGGTTAGCTTATTCAGCTCTTAATGAATCCCCATATGATATGAATAAAGCATGGGAAAAGGGATCGTTTTCTTTTTCTTTTTCTTTATTATTTTTTTTTTCTCTTCTTTTTTTTCTTTTTCCAAATATTCAGCTAACATTTCCACGGAGACAATTTCAACTTCAATTTTCAATTTCTTCAGATACCAACTCCGTAACAAGGATCCAAACCAAACTGATAAAATGAAGTAAATACCTCAACAACCATTACTAGACTAGCTCGACGTAAGGTAGGCTAAATTTAGGATGTAGATTGTGGGTCAACTGGCAGTTTTGGGTGAATGTGGAGTTACTTGGGTAATGAGAAAAAGGGAAATTGCAAGCATTCTCCAAACATGTGATACCGACCACGAACCCGTACGTGCAGGCAATAAGAATCAGATTTCATATACATGCAATGCGATGACACGAGGGATTAACTACTCACAATCCTATATGAACTGGTCATAGATGTCACCAGTTTAAGAGCTCTAATCCTCAGAATATGTAAGTAGGTTGCCAACATGTCAAGCCAAGTCTATTCGTTCAACATCGATTAACAGCAAATGATCATGCAAGAGATATTAACTGTGCAAGGCTTAAGTCGAGACTAGATGAAGAGTAGGAGAAAATTGTTCCGACTCGACTAAAATGCAAAAATAAACATGAAATTTTTGAAGTTTTTGGAATTTTTGAGTGATTAACAATGCATACAAAAATGCAGTAAAAACGAAATGCAGACACGATATGGATGCAAAACCTCCCCAAACCAAACCGTACAATGTCCCCATTGTACAAAGTAAAGGAAAAAGAGTTGCAAACTAGAGAGAGTCGTAAACTTACGGGAACGCGTGTATAACCGACTTCCCCAAACTGGGCCGGAAGGATGTGCTCCAGGGATTCGATCGAGTAGAAAACTACTCGATCTAGTGAAAGCGAGATGGAGCTTGCTCGATCGACTGGAAAAAACAGCTCGTCCGAGAGGTACCTTCGCAGGAGTACTCGATCGAGTAACTAGAGTGCTCGATCGAGGGGTTTAGTGCTCGATCGAGCGGGACTACTACTCGATCGAACAGAAATGTCAGAGCAAAGAACACCAAAACTGCGAGAAGCAAGAAAGGACGCAATTGAATTGTTTGAACAATAAAACAGAAATAAACTACTAAAAAGTTATGAAAACGGTACAACAAAACAATAATAGATCGGGTTGCCTCCCGATAAGCGTAGGTTTAAAAGGTCCCGCACGACCCTTGAGCTTCAATCATCAAGCTCCTCGTTTCCGTCGAAGAATAGCACTTCGACGCGACCCACAACACTGTCAGCTCCATTGTAATGTTTCACATGATGCCCATTAACCTTAAACCGTTGACCCTCGGAGTCTTCTATCTCAACGGATCCAAACTGAGTAACAGCAGTTACTGTGTACGGACAACTCCACCTGGATTTCAGCTTGCCAGGAAATAGACGCAGTCGGGATTGAATAGCAACACCTTCTGCCTGACTTGGAACTCACGAGGTATGATTCTCTTGTCGTGCCAACGTTTGGTCATCTCTTTGTAAATACGCGAGCTATCATAGGCATTCAGACGGAATTCCTCGAGTGCATCTAGCTGCAACAAACGTTTCTCACCACACAAGTTAGCATCATAATTAAGTTGGCGGACTGCCCACCATGCTTTATGTTCTAGCTCAACAGGTAAATGACAGGACTTCCCGTACACTAATCAATCGATACGGTGAAGCACCGATAGGTATCTTAAATGCGGTCCTGTAGGCCCATAATGTGTCCTCTAGTTTGGCACTCTAATCCTTCCGTGATTTAGATACGACCTTACTTAAAATCTCCTTTAGTTCCCTATTAGAGACTTCAACCTGCCCACTAGTCTGAGGATGATACCCCAAACCCCTACGATGTTTGACACCATATTTAGACAGTAAGGTCGTTAACTGCTGGTCACGAAAATGCATACCCCTATCACTAATGACAACCCTAGGGACGCCAAAACGGGGGAAAATGGTCTTACGAAACAGCTTAACCACGGTCTTGGCATCACAGTTGGGAGTAGCAATCGCTTCTACCCATTTAGACACATAATCTACAGCTACCAGAATATACCTGTTACCAAGACTGGACGGGAATGGTCCTTGATAATCAATGCCCCAGGCATCAAAAAGCTCGACCTCTAAAATGCCGTTTTGGGGCATCTCATGTCTCTTCGATATATTTCCTGTCCGCTGGTAAGCATCACAGCTAGCAACAAAAACTTTAGTGTCAGCAAAAAGAGTCGACCAATAGAAACGAGACTGTAATACCTTAGCCACGGTGCGCGATGGACCGTGGTGACCTCCAGAAGGGGAAGAATGGCAGCCTTCTAGGATGGCTTTGATCTCCCACTGCGGAACACACCGTTGGAAAAGACCGTCTGCGCACGACTTGAATAAGTATGGATTATCCCAGAAATAATCCCGCACATCATGTAGGAATTTCTTCCGCTGCTGATAGGACATATCAGGTGGCAGCTTCTGGCTGACAATGTGATTGGCATAATCTGCAAACCAAGGTTCAACACCATCTTTAGATTTTATAGAATAGACAGTGCATAAGGTATCATCAGCAAACGAATCATTAATGGGAAGAGAATCCTCCCCCGCTTGTCGCGTCAAACGCGAAAGATGATCCGCCACAACATTTTCAGCGCCCTTCTTGTCCCTGATTTCCAGATCAAACTCCTGGAGAAGGAGTATCCACCTCAGCAATCTGGGTTTAGCTTCCTTCTTATTCAGAAGGTGTTTTAGCGCTGCGTGATCTGTAAAAACAATAACTTTAGAACCCAACAGATATGATCTAAATTTATCAAGCGCATAAACTAAAGCTAAAAGCTCCTTCTCAGTGGTAGCATATTTCACTTGAGCCTCATCCAGAGTTCGGCTCTCATAGTAAATAGCATTCAAAGCTTTGTCTTTCCGCTGGCCTAGCAACGCTCCTAGTGCGTAATCGCTTGCATCACACATGATCTTAAACGGCAGCGTCCAATCAGGAGGCTGAATGATGGGTGCAGAGACCAAAGCCTGTTTCAAAGTGTTAAAAGCAGAAAGACAATCATCAGTAAAATCGAAAGGAACATCTTTTAATAGCAACTGTGTAAGTGGTTTAGTAATTTTAGAGAAGTCCTTGATGAACCGGCGATAAAAACCGGCGTGACCAAGGAAACTCCTCACCTCCTTTACGTTAATAGGAGGGGGTAATTGCTGAATCACTTGCACCTTTGCTCTGTCTACCTCAATAACCCTATTCAAAACAAAGTGCCCAAGGACTACTCCCTCATTGACCATGAAATGGCACTTCTCCCAGTTTAGCACTAGATTAACCTCGATTCAACGCTGCAAAACTTTATCAAGGTTAGCTAAACATTTATCAAAATCATTCCCATAGACACTGAAGTCATCCATAAAGACTTCCATGATAGACTCTATATACTCAGAAAATATCCCCATCATGCACCTCTGAAAGGTGGCAGGGGCATTACACAAACCAAAAGGCATTCTACGATAAGCAAAAACACCCTTAGGACAAGTAAAAGTAGTCTTTTCCTGATCATCTGGATGAATAGGGATCTAAAAGAACCCTGAGTACCCATGCAAATAACAGAAAAACTCATGAGAAGCTAACCTTTCTATCATCTGATCAATGAAAAGAAGGGGGAAATGATCTTTCTTGGTGGCGGCATTTAACTGCCTATAATCTATACACATCCGCCACCCAGTTACTAGTCGAGTAGGTATTAATTCATTCTTTTCATTTTTAACAACTATAGTACCTCCTTTCTTGGGTACGACCTGAACTGGGCTTACCCATTTAGAGTGACCAACCGAATAAATAATACCTGCATCGAGTAGTTTCATCACCTCGGTCATCACAACCTCCTCCATCTTCGGGTTCAGCTTCCGCTGACCCTGTCTGCAAGGGTTGTGACCTTCTTCCATCTCAATCCTATGCATACAGACATCAGGGCTATTGCCCTTGATGTCATCCAGTGAATAACCCATTGCTTTCTTGTTCCTCTTAAGTACAGCCAACAAAGCGATTAGCTGTTCCTCTTTCTGTTTGGAACTAACAATGACTGGAAATTGCTCAGTATTATCAAGAAAGGCATACTTAAGGTGAGTTGGAAGAGGCTTACGCACGGGAACCTTTACCTCGACGGAACACAAGGCATGACCCAGGTGTCCCAGCTGTTCTTCCTCTGCGTCAGTCAATTCTACCTCATCTGCAGTAACTCCAAGCAATTTCAGCACAGCCTCATCGTCATCAGCATAATCTGCACCCTCATCTAACAAAGTCAAAGACTCCAACGGATCCTTTACCAAGGAATCCAGCCAGAACTCGTAAGTGAACTCATCAATGATATCAACAGAAAAGCAGGCATCCTCTATCATTGGTCTAGATAAAGTGTCAGGTAAACTGAACGAAACTGTATCATCCCCTACAGCTAGTGTTAAACGCCCGTGTTTAACATCTATAATGGCCCCAGCTGTACACAAAAACGGCCGACCCAAAATAATTTGGGTACGGGTATCCTCAGCAATGTCTAAGACTATGAAGTCAACAGGTATAAAAAACTTGCACACCTTAATGGGCACGTCTTCTACGACACCTAAGGGTCTCCTAACAGATCTATCAGCTATCTGCAGGGTGATATTGGTCGTCTTCAGACAACCCATGTTAAGGTTACGACAGATAGAATAAGGAAAGACACTTACACTAGCTCCAAGATCACATAGTGCCTTATCTATCACGACATCTCCTATAACACAAGTAATAGAGAAACTACCCGGATCCTTCAGTTTAGGGGGAGACTTATTCAGAATTAAACTACTAGACTCTTCCATAAAAGCAACAGTAGCGAAATTCTCAAGTGCCTTCTTACGCGTAACAATATCTTTCATAAATTTGGCGTAAGGAGGTACTTGAGTGATTAGCTCGGCAAAAGGCACAGTTACCTGGATGTTTTTAACCATGTCTACAAATTTGCTGAACTGTTTCTCTGTCTTTGAATCACGTAAACGACCTGGGTATGGGACTCTGACCATCGGAAATGGGTCCCCGATTTTCTCTTTACTCGGTACCTTCGCAGCAGGGGAAGGTACTTCATTGCACACAACCTCGATTTGCGTGCCTGATGTCTGACCTTCACTCGATCGAGACTTCTGTTCACTCGATCGAGTGATTCCTTCCTCATCATCCTTCGACCGAATGGAAGGACTACTCGATCGAAGATCTTCTATGACCAGCTTACTCGATCGAGTAGGTATATTACTCGATCGAAGATCTTCTTCAGCTGAACTACTCGATCGAGTAGTGGATTCACTCGATCGAGCAGTATTCTTAACAAAAGCCTTCGATCGAATGACATTCTCAGTCGATCGATCACTTCTCTGTACATCTTCAGTTAGTTCATCCGAGACATCATCGACCTCGGTATGCGTGCTTTCAGGAACGTGTACAGGACCGTCATAAGCACGACCACTTCTCAGATTTATGGCATTGACTGGGTCATTGTTCGGAAGTAGCGAATTGCATCTGTCGAGCAGTTTCCGGAGGGTATCCGCACTAGAATGTTGCTCAAGCTTTTGTGCATTGATAGTGGCCTTGAGATCTTCATATTCGGCTTGGGTAATGAGTACCTTGCCTTCATCCACGAGTGGTTGAGATTTTGCAGCAGTTAACTCGGCATATAACTCGGAAAAAGAACCCCTTGCTTGAATTTCCTATAAGCAAGAACCCTTGCTGAATAAGCCAAACAAGTAATAGGGTCATGTCCTTTATTACCGCATCTACCACAAACCATCTCAATAGCTTGAACTTGGTGTATTTCACCCAAATTCCCCGTTTCTACCACATGAACTTCTTCAACAACAGTGTCCCTCCTTTTCTCCGCTCTAGGATTACCGTAGCTAGCAGAATGGATGGCCATATTTTCAATAAGTTTCCACCCTTCATCATCCTCCACATTAGCCTGGAATCTCCCTCGTGCCGCAGTATCCAGAACCATTCTTTGCTCATAAAGCAACCCATTGTAAAATTGGTTGCACAAAAACCATTGCTCAAACCCGTGATGCGGAACTGAGCGAACTAGCTTCTTGAACCTGGCCCATGCTACACTCAAATCTTCAGTAGTAGATTGAGTAAAATTCGTGATCTGGCGGCGCAGCGCATTGGTTTGCAGAGGAGAAAAATACCGTCTATAAAAGGCTAAAGCTAACGAACTCCAATCTTTAACACCAGCGGCCTTCTTATCTAAATCTCTCCACCAATCCTTAGCATCGCTAGTCAATGAAAAAGGAAAAAGGAATTCCTTTACCTTGTCTTGCGTAACACCAGCAAGTATAGGAATGGCGGAACAATAGTCTGTAAATACCTCTACATGCCTAGCTGGGTCTTCATCTACCATACCCCCGAATAAATTCCGCTCCACTAAACTATAGTGGGACGGATGTATTGTGAAGGTACCCTGATCAGCAAGAGGGAGAGTAGTTCCCTTAGGTAGAGTCTCAACACTGGGCTCAGAATGACTAGCAATCTTAGGCATCCTGTAGAGAAATTACAGTAGCAGCAGGTTCAAATGGTCCCCTTTTAGGATTTATACCTGCAAATACTAAACACTAACTCAAATATGAGAACAGCCTCAAGGAATAAATTCCTCGAGACCAGAGACAAACTAAAGAAAGCTACAAAATTACACCGTCTCCCCGGCAACGGCACCAAAATTTGACACGGCTATCGCAACCCTATCAAAGATAAAACCTAACGGTCTCAACAAAATGCAGTAGAGGCAGTCGGGTATCGAATCCACAGGGAGAGGGAATCCTATAACTTGCTAAGTCTGCCAAGGTAACTAAATTGGGGGGAAAGTTTAAATGATTTTCTAACACTACAAGAGAAAAGGGAAAAAGAAATAAAGAGCGAAATAACAGAAAGGAGAAGAACTAGGATCGTCGGTTCCCCATGGCATCTAGGGTCAGGATAGAAATCAAAGTAATATCTAAACAGGTTTGTGGGTAGTGAAAAGGACCTCTCGGTCCGCTATTCGCCCTAAGATATACTAACTTAGCTCTCGCCCCCATTAGCATAATCCCAAAGTTCATCACTTATCTGCCCTCTTCCAATCTCTCGATCTAGGTCAAGGGGGTATCAAGTCAATCAATTGGATGCGTCAACTCAAACAATTAAAAGCTATTAAATGTGAAGATTGCTTCCAAACCAAATCTAAAGACTACTAATCAATTCATCTTACCTAAGCCACGGTTCCCCTAAATCCTAGCAAAGGAATTAGCTACGCATAATAGGAATAAGAACAATAACAACAATAAATAAGAAACAAAGAGGCATAGTGAAATAATTAATTGAATTCCAGAGCAATAATACCGAATTGGAAAGAAGAAGAAAGTCAGAGGAAGTCCTCCAATTCAGATCCAAATTGTCAGTCAAAAGTAAAAGTCTAGGGTAAAAAGCTGTTGTCTAATCTAAAGTCTATAGTAAAGAGTATCGAGAAGAGGTCCCTTCATTATTCTTGTTTACGGGTTTAAGGAAAAACCAAATAACAAATTACAAGGCGTCCATTGCTTAATACACTATATCGCGAAGCCCATTAGTACGAAACCACTTGTTCGAGTAGAATTCGTTGTCCAAATCACTCGATCGAGTAGAACTAGTGCTCGATCGAGTAATTGTCCAAAGCCAGCATCTCGATCGAGTAACCATAGTGGTCGACCGAGGGCTTTTATACTTCGAACGAGAGTTTTGCTTATGGATTTCGTTCTTCCATTCCTTCAACACGACTCCATGCATTCCGAGACACCAAGATTCCTTTCCGACTCACTTATGCATGCTTGAGGAGCTACGAAAAGGCTAGTTTTCCGTCATTCTGGTTCTCATCTGTAAATATCACAAAACAAACCAAAGTAGACTATTCGGGGGATATTCGTAGTAAACACTACCAAATAAGCATGGAAATGCGTGCGAATATGGCCTAAATGGTCTATGTAAAATGCACGCATCAACAACCTCCAAGGTAACTATTCCAATATCTCGCAACAACGAACTATTATCATGATCCACTCAATTCTCAAAATACCACTACAATACCAAACTCCAAATCTAAAACCACTAAGAGAGGATATATTATCACTATTAGGATTCATCCTAGAGCTTAAGTCCTATTTCCCATGATGAAATACAACATGAAACTTGCTCAATTCAAGGACACATATTCTTGCTAAAGAATCCTAAATTACATCACGCTTATTCTCTGAGCCTTACAAACGGAATATCCAATCCACTAGAGAAAAGATGAAGGAGCAACGAGATAGAAAACGATATGGAATCTCAAGGAGAACACGAGAATAAATAAGGCACGAGATTACGAGAGAGGAGCGCTGAAAATAACGAGGTCAAGGAAGGGACAAAGCAGATAGTAGCGTTATGAAGATATCCAAGTGAGAAAGAAGGTACGAGCTTGTGATTTCTTAAAGATCAATCTTGACAAAAACATTCAAGAATGGAAATGAATTGGGACAATGGCACGAGTAAAGGTTTAAGGTTTAATCCACAAAATTTCTCCTTTCAGACTCAGGGCGATAGTAAAACAACTTAATTATTCCTTTACAAAGGCCTCTTACAAGGGACCATCATACCACGTACAATCATCAAAGTACGGTACACCTAGATTTGATAAATCGACTACAACCCAATTCATCCATCCTTTCATAACACACGGATTCCCAAATGCGGAATTGCAACTCAAGCATAGTAACATTCCTTTAGCTCAAATATTCAACACAGCCTCAAAGGTTTCTTTAACTGAAGGACTAACAAATACTCCCTTATACTCGGTCATTTTCAACTCATATAGCCCACGAGTTCATTATTATCAAAGTACAACATCAAGTCAAACATCATCATTAACGTCCCAAGGTACTTCCATCATAGTTCACATCATCGAATCTCTCTCATATCTATAATCCTCAAGTAATATGGTTCAACTTACAACGAAACCTTAGTACTTCAAACGAGTCTTCGATACCATAAGATAAGATCATATCTTTAAATCCAAGAACTATAGCCAAATGCTTTTCCAACAAGCCTATACTCACAAACACACAATATGAAATCACAAGACGTCACTTAATCTCAAAAGCATTTCGCACCTCAAGATATCATTCAAAACTTCTTATTTACACCAATTAGACATATCATAAGCATGGTCTTCAAAACAATACTAAACTTCTAAGTCCAAAAGACTAAATTACTAATGAGTTAAGAAGTCATAGCCAACTCATTCGACCTTACACCATCGAATATCATGAACTATTTACACATAAATCATGGCAAGCATTTATACATTAAAATCATTAAACATACCTTACCACACTTTCCTCAAGGATACCAACTCTCACCACTAGGGGAGAACTTAAGTCTACACAATTTTTCTCGAATCCCAAATTCATTCTAATCAACACTAACATTCCACCAAGTCTAAAATTCTTCCGAACAAGTACAATATGCCACAAACAAAAGGGTATGGTGTCCACAAAAGGTCACATATGGAAGTTGAGGGTACAAATTGATAAGGAGGAGGAAAATAACAAGAGTAATTTCCAAGGGGAAAAGAAGTTAGATGATGAAGAAGCACTTAGATAGAAGGAAGAGAGCATGATACATTAAGGACGAGAGAAAACATCGATGAGGAAGAAATACACTTCAATTAAGCTCGTCAATCTTCAAATCTTCGGTAGAGGATACTTCTTCTAGGTAACACAATGATCCACCTTAAGACGGTAGATACAAACAAACATAACATCACTCAACACAATCATCAAACAAGTTAGAACCTAACAAACATCAAGTACACCAAAGACTACCAACTTAGGTCCTTAAGTCTACCCATCTCTCATTTATTATTTCAAGGTCAAGTAATTTAAGTTTAGGGTTCACGTGTGTGCGTCGGGAGCGTTTAAGCTCTGATACCAACTGTGACAACCCTCGCGAATGCGAAAATAAAACATACAAGCATGTGATTTAATTAGCGGAAATCCGGTATTTTAAAATACGAGGAGTGTCAAATATTACAAACCAAATACAAAATACTACAAGAGACGAAGTCTCTCAAAATGTTATCAAAGTCAAAGTGATTAGCAAACTAGCTAAATAACGTCTAAAGGTGTTTCATCCAAGGACAACGCCCGCTAGCTCACACCCGAACCCAAAATACCACAAGCAAAAAGCCATCCAATCAAGCAACCTGTTCATCCATGAAAAACATAAACGCCACAGTCAGTGGGGAGTAACTCCGGGTTCTACCAGCCATATCACATTAAACGTACATAAAAGGAAATACAAAAGTAGAAGCATGCATATATAGATATACATGTGATAAGAGCATATGAAGAACAAGTCTGAATCCATCATGTTATACAAAGACTCGGGGAAGACACTCTTAGGCAACCGAATACACTCACTAGGGCTTGCATCTCACCGTTAGCGGTATAAGTTTGATAAGATTGAGACTCGACAAACAAAACAAGGCAAGTCATTCAATGATCAATCATATAATCATTCATGTAATCATCCATCCAAACACACCGACACAATAACGACATCTCTCACGGTAAATGAAACGCACTAGCACCGTGTACATGGCAAGTATGATTAAAAGGCATCCACGGGATAAAAACATTCTCTGAACGCATACACGATTCAATTCATTTCGTATATGTGGACTAATTTCCTCCTGGTAGGACGACGATAATAATACGGTCCTAGTCGAAATCTGGCCAGAATCCCGAAATTGCATTTTCCGGTTTGACAAGCGATGACATTTCGCATCCAAGACTCGGTCAATCATTGACGCCGAGTACCCCAAATTCGGTCGATATAATTCACGAAAGAGGCGGAAAAGAGCTCAAGCCTCATAACAAGCTGTACACTACATGCAAATAACACCACCTCGCAAGTACACAACATTTGACGGCCGGGTTGATCAAGTTAAAGCGCTCGCCTCCCAACAACGTCGTCGTATGCCCACTAACACATGCAATTAAGCAGTAGGATACATCCCCGTTCCGACATTCCAGCCTTACGAACGTGGAGGTAGCCAAGGAAATGAGAATACAAAGCACATAACCAAATAGTGCTCAAACCGTAGCATTTGTAAAAACCGACTCAAAGTGGGACATACCAAAAACCGTCACAAAACATGAGAATAGGGAATTATATAAATTTAACTATGATAAAAATGAATCAATACATGATACATAAGCATTAGAACAAGTTTATGAAGCATAATAAATAAGAAACATAGATCCCCTCTCCAAAACAACGTTGTTTGGAAACCAACTAAAACAAGGGTCCACTTCAAACGGTCATAACTAGAGGTCTAGACATGAAAATGCAGAAATTAAAAATGGAGGTGATAGCGTGTCCGCTTACGGTTCCAACGGGATGTCACAAGCCCGAAACAAGCAAGTAACGAAAGAGATATGATCATTTTACGAAAAGGGGTCAGTGCTGGAAAACTGTAGTGGACTTGGGAAAACTGGCAGCGAGTAACGCTGCCAGCGCCGGACGACGCTGCCAGCGTCCTACGACGCTGCCAGAGCCCAGGGAACGCTGCCAGCGTCCTGGTCTGGCAGGCACGGATCACACAAATTTCACAATTTCACAAAGGCGTAACACAAATGTCATATATCATCACAAATCATCAATTCTCATATCAATTATCAACTAACAACAACCATCATCAACAATACAATTCCTAAGATTACTAACCATATTCTAAATACAATTTCTAACATAGAAAACACATGAAAACACGTAAATGATATCGAGTAATCCTTCACCGTTACCTTTACGCGTCTTCAAACGATTTCTAAGTCTTCCTAGTCTCCACCTACAATTAGATAATAAAAGATGCTTATAATTCACCTTTGAGAAAGACAGATAAATTGAAAAGCGAGAAAGACGATAATTGTATTACCAATACGGATAGAGGAAGATGAGAGGGGAAGAATAAGACGAACTTACGTGAATTTGAGCGAGAAATGAAAGATTTATGACGATTCTAAGACGGATCAAAATGGAAACTAAGCTTTTTGGGGTTTTCTTAGTGAGGAAGAAGGAGTTGAGTTGTGAGGAAGAATTAAGTTAGGGTTAGTATAAGTAGAGAGTGAGTGGAAAAAGTCAAGAAAAGTCAAAGACGCCTTAAGACGTGATTCACTTGAAATCTCGCGTAAAATCCAAATACGAACTCGGAAATTCTAAATTCGACACGGGAAATTTAATTCTAACTAAAACTAAATTTCGCTGAAAAGTATCCGTATAATATTTTCAATATAAAAATAGGGTACATTTGCCGGTGTTACAATCCTAAGGAGCTCAAGCAACAAAGGCTCAAGGAATTCATTGATTTCAAGCAGGGTGACTTGTCGGCACAAGACTTCACCACGGAATTCAACAAGCTTGCTCACTTTGCTCCGAGGCTCATCAAGGATGATGAGGACCGAGCTTTCTACTACCGCAACAAGCTTAGTGCTTTACTCCAAAGCAAAGTGAGGAGAAATTCTACCTCCTTTGGAGAATTGTATGATGATGCACTATGGGCCGAGAACTCCATGAAAGCTATCAAAGATGAAGCAATGAGAGTTGCCCTCCTTCCTTCACTCCTAGGACAAATTTCTATGGGAAAAGGTCGTTTACTCTTTTGTCTTCCAATGCTTATGCCAACAAGAGGATATTCAATCCTCCCCCAAATGCAAATGCAAGAGCTCCCGCTCCTTTCATTCCCCGAGCTACTTCTAACGTGACTCATAGGCCATATGCTCCCCCTCAAGCTCAAGCTCAAGCTCAAGGTCGCTTTTGCAACCGTTGTAGACTTCCACGGCATCCCGGTGTAGCATGTTTCAACCGACCTTATGTTTGCTTCTTTTGCCAAAAGAGTGGTCACCGTTATGATGATTGCCTCGATCGGAAGTTGCCCCCTCCAATTGCCAAACCCAAGGGATCTATCTTCGTTCTGAGCCGAGCCGAAGCCGATGCTCATCCGGAGATAATTACGGGTATGTTTTCAATCTTAGAGCAACCGTGTCTTATTCTATTTGAAACCGGTGCTTCTATGTCCTTTGTGTCTTCAACTTATGTTGATAAATTAACAATCGAGCCTACTTCTAGTGAGGATACTCCGATATCCTTACCATCCAGAGAAATTATCTCTTGTTCAACTCTTTATCCAAATGTTCCAATCTCTATTGCGGGTACTATCTTTTCTGCTAATCTCCTTAAGTTTCCTCTAGGAGAGTTCGATGTAATTCTAGGTATTGATTGGTTAGCATTGTACCATGCTAGATTCGAGTGTAGAGATCAAAATATTTATTTAAAGAGTCCTTTAGGAGTTAGAATAACCTATAAGGGATCTCAATCATGAAAGGGTGTGTCTTTGATTTCCGCAATGAAGTTGGTGAGTATGGTAAGAAAGGGTCACCAAGCATACTTGTGTATTATGACTTCTACAACTACCTCCTTACCAAATATTGAAGATGTGCCTATAGTATGTGAATTTTTTGATGTATTCCCCAAATACTTGCCCGGGATCCCTCCCGAGCGTGATGTTGAGTTTTCCATTGATCTTGTTCCCGGATCCGGACCCATAGATAAAGCTCCTTACCGTATGGCTCCAACCGAATTGAAAGAGTTAAGGAAGCAACTTGATGATATGATTGAAAAAGGTTTCATTCGACCGAGTGCCTCGGCTTGGGGTGCTCCTGTTCTCTTTGTGAAAAAGAAAGATGGTTCCATGAGGCTTTGTATTGACTACCGTGAGTTGAACCGGATTACAATCAAGAATATGAATCCTTTGCCAAGAATTGAAGATTTGTTCGATCAACTAAAGGGTGCTTCTACTTTTTCCAAGATTGATTTGAGATCCGGATATCACCAAATTCCCGTTCGTGATGCCGATATTCCAAAGACCGCTTTTAGTACAAGATATGGTCACTTTGAGTTCAGGGTGATGCCATTTGGATTGACTAATGCTCCCGCTATTTTTATGGATCAAATGAACCGCACTTTTAGTGAGTACCTTGACAAGTGTGTGGTGGTATTCATCGACGACATCCTTATTTTCTCCATGACCGAAGAAGAGTATGCTATTCATATAAGGACTATTTTGGGTGTTCTTCGTCGTCAAAAGTGGTTTGCCAAATTCTCCAAGTGTGAATTTTGGTTACCTAAGGTGTTCTTTCTTGGGCATGTAATTTCTAAAGAAGGTGTGATGGTAGACCCTTCTAAAATTGAGGCCGTTATTGATTGGAAGAGTCCCGACCGATGTTAGAGAAGTCCGAAGTTTTCTTGGTTTAGCTGGTTATTACCGTAGATTTGTCAAAGATTTCTCAAAGCTTGCTAGACCAATGACTCAATTGTTGAAGAAAGAAACCAAGTTCCTATGGAATGAAGCTTGTGAAGCCGCGTTTCAAGAGTTAAAGAAAAGGTTAACTACCGCCCCGGTATTGACTTTACCTGAAGATGGTGTAGACTTTGATGTCTATTGTGATGCTTCCTAGATGGGTTTGGGTTGTGTACTTATGCAAAGTTTGATAGTGGTTGCTTATGCCTCAAGACAGTTGAGAGTTCATGAAGTGAACTACCCTACTCATGATTTGGAATTAGCCGCCGTGGTTCATGCCTTGAAAGTGTGGAGACATTATCTTATTGATGTTCATTGTCGTATATTTACCGATCAAATGTTTGAACTACATATTTACTCAAAAAGAGTTGAATATGAGACAAAGAAGATGGTTGGAATTGGCGAATGATTATGATTTTGAATTGTTATACCATGAAGGGAAGGCTAATGTTGTTGCCGATGCTCTTAGTAGGAAATCGTCTCATGCATTGAATGTTATGCGAGTATTACCCGATGATCTTTGTGCCGAGTTTCGAAAGTTGAAGTTGGAATTCGTGGAACGTGGATTTGATTACGTTGGTGCTATGGTTGCCGAACCTGCTTTTCTCTGCGAGATCCGCGAAAGCCAAGTTGATGATCCTACCTACAAGTCTTTTCAAGCCAAGCTTCTAGAAGGAAAAGCTAAAGACTTCAAGATTGATGACAAAGGTGTTTTTCGACTCCATGACCGTTTGTTTGTACCTAATGCTGTTGACTTGAGAAAGCGAGTTCTTGATGAAGCTCACCTTTCCCCTTATTCTATCCACCCCGGAGGTGATAAAATGTATAAAGATTTGAAGCTACAATTTTGGTGGCCGAATTCGAAAGGAGATGTTGTGTCCTATGTTGGAAGATGTATTACTTGCCAACAAGTGAAAATCGAACACAAGAAGCCCGGTGGATTGCTACAACCTTTGGATATTCCACTATGGAAGTGGGAATCTATTTCTATGAATTTTGTCATGGCTTTGCCAAGGACCGTTGGAAGTAAAGATGCCTTTTAGGATATTGTTGATCGTTTGACCAAGTGTGCTAGATTCATTCCGATCAAAGAGACTTGGAGTTTAGATCGTTTAGCGAAAGCCTATGTTGATGAGATTGTTAGATACCATGGTGTTCCCAAGGAGATCATATCCGACCAAGATCCGAGGTTTTGTTCGATATTTTGGAAGGCCTTACAAGAAGCCATGGGTAGTAAATTGTTGATGAGTACCGCATTCCATGTGACAACCCTCGCGAATGCGGAAAGATAAAACATACAAGCATGTGAATATATAGCGGAATATGAAGTTTTTAAAAACTTTTATACATGCAAGGAAAGAATACGAGGAGTGTCATATATTACAAACTAAAGTACGAATTATACTACATCAAGAGACGAAGTCTCTCCAAAAGGTTAACAAGTAAAAGTGATCTTACAATATAGATGGGGTATTTTCGAAATAGATGGGGTATTTTCGAAATAGATGGGGTATTTTCGAAATAGATGGGGTATTTTCGAAATAGATTTAGCAACTAGCTAAACAACGTCTAGAGGTGTTTCATCCCGGAACAACGCCCGCTAGCTCACACCCGAACCCAAAATAGTCAAAGCAAAAAGCCATCCATGCAAGCAACCTGTTCATTCATGAAAACCATGAACGCCACAATCAGTGGGGAGTAACAGCCATATCACATTAAACGTACATATATCACATCAAACGTACATATAAGGAAATACAAAAGTAAAGCATGCATATATATATATACATGTGAGTTGCGATAAGAATAAATAGGCAATCCGAGATATAAAGATAAGATCATATAGAAATCAAATCCGTAACCATCATGTTATTCAAGACTCGGGAAAGACACTCTTAGGCAAGCGAATACGCTCACTAGGGCTTGCATCTCACCGTTAGCGGTATAAGATTGATAAGATTGAGACTCGACAAACATACCATTCCAAGTCATGCGATGACCACAATAAATCCAACATATTATCATCCATTCACGAACCAAGACCTTGACGCTGCCAAGTCATGCAATGACCATGAATAAAATCATGAAATCCCGCATTCAAAGACAACGACACAAAACGACAACTCTCACGGTAAATGAAACGCACTAGCATCGTGTACATGGCAAGTATGATTAAAAGGCACACGGAGAATAAAGCGTTCCATGAAAAACTCATACACGATGCTACATTTCGTATATGTAGGGGGACGTCATTCCTCTGGTAGGAACGATAATTTAAACGCGACTCTAATCTAAACCTGGGCCAATTTCGGAATCACATTTTCCGATTCGACATGCCGATTAAAGCGTTTCGCATCCAAGACTCGGGCTTATAATATATATATGCCGAGTACCCCAAATTCGGTAGATCAATTCACGAAAGAGGCGGAAAAACAGCTCAAGCCTCATAACATGCGGTACGCTACATGCAAATAAGACCACCTCGCAAGTACACAACATTTGACGGCCGGGTCGAACAACGCATAGCGTTCAACTCCCAACAACGTCGTCGTATGCCCACTACACATGCAATTAAGCAGTAGGATACCTCTCCGTTCCGACATTCCAGCCTTACAAACGGGAAGGTAGCCAAGGGAATGAGAGTACAAAGCACAAGACAAAATAGTGCTCAAACCGTAACATTTGTAAAAATCGACTCAAAGTGGGACATGGCAAAAACCGTCACAAAACATGTGATACAAGCGAAGGAAAATATCATATATCCAAAACATGAATCAATACATGATACCCAAGCATTTGACCAAGTTTAAGAAGCATAATAAATAAGAAACATAGATAACTCTCCAAAACAACAAGTTTGGAAACTAACTTATACAAGGGTTCACTTGAAACTGTCATAACTAGAGTTCTAGATATGGGAATGCATAAATTCCAAGTCGAGGTGATAGCTTATCCTCTTACGGTTCCAACGAGTGGTCACAAGCCCAAAACAAACAAGTAACGAAGGAGATAGGAGCATTCTACCAAAAAGGGTCGGTGCTGTGAATTTGCACGAGTCCACCCGAGAACAACAACACTATTTCTATCATTTCCAATTTTCATAATTCACTTCTATCAACTATCAACAATCAATATTCATCATCAACAATCATCAACTAACAACAATCATCATAAAAATCATAATTTCTAAGCTTTCTAATTGTATTCTAAATACGAATTCTAACATGGAAATCATGTAAAACACGTAAATGATACCGAGTAACCCTTCACCGTTACCTTTACGCGTCTTTAAACGGTTACTAAGCTTTCCTAATCTCCACCTACAAACAATTAGATAATAAAAGAGGAATATCACCCATCTTGAGAAAGACGGATAATATAAAAAGCGAGAAAGACGGTAATTTTATTACTAATACGGATAGAGGAAGGTAAGAGGGGAAGAATGAGACGAACTTACGTGAATTTTATCAAGGAACGAAGAAGATACGAGAATTCTAAGATCGAAAAAGCTATGGAGGCAAGGGTTTGGTCTTTCTTAGAGAGGAAGAAGTGTTTGTGTTTGATTTTGTGATAAATGAAAATTAGGTTAAGGGAGTATGAGGGAGTATATATAGGAGAAAGTCAACGAAAGTCAAAGACGGCTCGAAAGTCAAGAAAATTCAAAGACGACTTAAAATTCAAGAAAAGTCAAAGACGACTTAAAATTTCAAGAAAAGTCAAAGACGACTTAAAATTCAAGAAAAGTCAAACTCGACTCAACAGTCAAGAAAAGTCAAACTCGACTCAAAAGTCAAGAAAAGTCAAACTCGCCTTAAAACGGGATTTTCATGGAATCTCACAGAAATTCCAAATACGAACTCGGAAATTCTAAATTCGACTCGAAACATAAAAAGATAATTTAAAACTTAAATTCGCTGAAAAGATTTCGTAAAATATTTCTACTAGAAAAATAGGGTACATTTCCGGGTGTTACAATCACCCCACCTTTTAAAAAGTTTCGTCCTCGAAACTTGAGAGTAGAAAACAAAAGTATCAAGGACAAGATTCGGTTTTCAAAATTAATACGAAAACTTTTATAAGCGAAAACATTTATGAAATGATGTTCTTCTCGAAACGGTTTAAGGGAATTTTTCATAAGTGCTAAACTTTACTTACGGATCTCAAGAATGCTCGTCGCGAACGAGAATTCTAATTATCCAAAATCAAATTAAAGTCGAAATAGTGAAATCGAAAATCGAACAAGCATTAGTAAGTGCAGGACTAGTTATCAGACGTCTCCAATAACAAGTACAAACATCCAACCAAACGCAAAATCCAAACATAAAAACAAAAGAAATCCATTTTCTCCAAAAAGAGGGTACAAAATCCATCTTTGGACTTCTTTCAAACGTTAAAATTAGAAATATAGTATGGAAATTTGAAGGTTTTCTCAAAGATAACAGCAAACTAAGAAAGCATTACACGTACATAGAGCGACTCAACATAAAGTTCACAAATCACGATAACAAAATATATACAAAACACGCAAAACGAAACAAATCGAACTCTTAGGGAAAAGAAGAATCACGATGAAGACGGCAGGAAGATCTATAAGAATTCAACATCACTAACTCTACTAATAAACTAGATCCTCAAGCGAATACAATTTACCCAATTTGCAACTCATCATTTTCAATCATCCGAAATCCTACAAAAATACTTCATAATCATGAAACTTCGAGTAACAAATCCCAATTATTCAAGTCCAATTAGAATCTACTGAGGTCCATCGGCACGGTAGACTCCACAACTAACAATCCACAAGGTAAAGAGACTTACCATGAAATTTCCTTGATTCAAAATACTTCAAACTCATTATCCTAGATTTGCAATGAACTTTCTCATCCCCGAAAGTCAAAACACAAACAAAGCATCCAACACAATTATCTAAGATTCAACTAGCCTCATCCAAAGTCTCACGACAAGGGAAAATCCACAATCCATTATTGGTTATAAGGATTCTTTAATACGCCATAACATCCTTAATTCGATCATTACTACGCTCGAAGCCTCAAGATAAATGGGTTCACCATTCTAACTCTATACTCCATAACAACCGAGCATTCATTATCCAAAGCTTGCAACGAACATTTCTCAATTTCAAACTATGATTCCTTAAGAATAAAAGAGAATTACTAATCCCAAACCGCAAATGACCAATCACTTGGAAATCAAACAACCATTCAAATCATCTATTTCATCTAAAACTCAAAATGAATCGATTTTCATTGATGACAAAACTCCTCAAACTTTGGGTACCAACTCAATTACCCTAAAGCAAAGTCTCTTTTAGAATCCACCAATTAGAGACATCTAATTCCCAAATGATATCCCAAGCAACCGTTATAATACCCAACAACAACGAACTATTATCATGATCAACTCAATTCTCAAAACAACACTACAATACCAAACTCCGAATCTAACATCACCAAGAGAGGATACATTATCACTATTAGGATTCATCCTAGAGCTTAAGTCTTATTTCTCATGATCAAATACAACCTGAACTTTGCTCAATCCAAAGACACATCTTCTAACTAAAGAATTCCAAAATACATTACTCTTACTCTCTGAGCCTTACAAACGGAATATCCAATCCACTAAGGAAAAGATGAAGCGGCAACGAGATAGGAAACGATAAGAAATCTCAAGGAGAACACGAGAATAAATCAGGCACGAGATTAAAAGAGAGGAACGCTGAAAATAACGAGGGCAAGAAAGAGACAAAGCAGATAGTAGAGTTATGAAGATATCCGCGTAAGAAATAAGATACGAGTATGCGATTTCTTAAAGATCAATCTTTACAAAAGCATTCAAGAATGGAAATGAAAAGGGACAATGGCACGGGTAATGGTTTAAGGTTTAATCCACAAAATTTCTCCTTTCAAACTTAATGCGATAATAAACCACTTAATATTCCTTTACAAAGGCCTCTTACAAGGGACCATCATACCACGAGCAATCCTCAAAGTAAGGTACACCTAGACTTGATAAATCGACTACAACCCAATTCATCCATCCTTTCATATCACACGGATTCACAATTGCGGAATTGTAACTCAAGTATAATAACATTCCTTTAGCTCAAATATTCAACACAACCTCAAAGGTTTGTTTAATTGAAGGACTAACAAATACTCTCTTATACTCGGTCATCTTCAAGTCTATAGCCCACGAGTTCATTATTATCAAAGTACAACATCAAGCCAAACATCATCATTAACATCCCAAGGTATTTCCATCCTAGATCACATCATCGAATCTCTCTCATATCTATAATCCTCAAGTAATATGGTTCAACTTACAACGAAACCTTACTACTCCAAACGAGTCTCCGATACCATAAGATAAGATCATATCTTTAAATCCAAGAACTATAGCAAAATGCTTTTCCACCAAGCCTATACTCACAAACACACAATAGGAAGCCATGCACAAGAAGTCGCTTAACCTCAAAAGTATTTCGCACCTCAAGATATCATTTAAAGCTTCTCATTTACACCACTTAGACATATCATAAGTATGGTCTTCAAAACAAGACTACACTTTTAAGTCCAAAAGATTAAATTATTAATGAGTTAAGAAATCCTAGCCAACTCATTCAACTTACACCATCGAATATCATGAACTATTTACATACAAGTCATGACAAGCATTTATACACTAAAATCATCAAACATATTTTACCATACTTTCCTCAAGGATACCAACTCTCACAACCATAGGGTGAAATTAGATCTATACCATTTTCCTCAAATCACAAATTCATTCTAACAAACACTAATAGTCCACAAAGTCTAAAATTCTTCCAACCAAGTACAATATGCCAAAAACTAAAGGGTATGGTGCCCACAAAAGGTCACATAAGGAAGTTGATGGTACAAATTGATAAAGAGGAGGAAAGTAACAAGAGTAATTTCCAAGGGGAAAAGAAGTTAGATGATGAAGAAGCATTTAGATAGAAGGAAGAGCGCATAAAACAATAAGGACGAGAGAATTCATAGATGAAGAAGACTTCAATTAGGCTTGTCAATCTTCAAATCTTCGGTAGAGGATACTTCTTCTAGGTAACACATGATCCACCTTAAGACGGTAGATACAACAAACATAACATCACTCAACACAATCAACAAACAAGTTAGAACCTAACAACATCAAGTACACCAAGACTACCAAGTAAAGCCCTTAATTTCTACCCATCCCTCATTTATTATTTCAAGGTCAAGTAGTTTATGTTTAGGGTTCACGTGGTGCGTCGGGAGCAAAAATGCTCTGATACCAACTGTGACACCCTCGCGAATGCGGAAATAATAAACAAACAAGCATGTGAATTATATTGCGGAAATAGGTAGTTTTTAAAAACTTTTATACATGCAAGTTAAATAAAACGAGGAGTGTCAAAATATTACAACTAAGTGCGGAAAATAACAAAGATACGGAGTCTCTCAAAATGTTAACAAAGAACAAGTGTTTAGCAAATAAGCTAAAATCGTCTAGAGGTTAATCTTCCAGGGACAACGCCCGCTAGCTCACACCCGAACCCCAAAACATCATAACCAAAAAGGCATCCAAGCAAGCAACCTGTTCATTCATGAAAAACATGAACGCCACAGTCAGTGGGGAGTAACTCCGGGTTCTCCCAGCCATATCACCTTAAACGTACATATAAGGAAATGGTGACACCCTTCAAATTTGCGGAAAGAAAAAAAATAATTTAAATACATAAAGAAGGTGTCATAAATAAAAGGGTCATTACA
>JAIUZE010006419.1:0-70409 GCA_022085475.1 Heliosperma pusillum | reverse complement strand
TCCTTATCGTATTTCACATGTATATCTATATATGCATGCTTCTACTTTTGTATTTTCTTCTATTTACGTTTAATGTGATATGGCTGGGAGACCCCGGAGTTACTCCCCCCTGACTGTGGCGTTCATGTTTTTCATGGATGAACAGGTTGCTTGATTTGGATGGCTTTTTGCTTGGTATTTTGGGTTCGGGTGTGAGCTAGCGGGCGTTGTCCCTGGATGAAACACCTCTAGACGTTATTTTTAGCTAGTTGCTAATCACTTTGACATTGTTAACCTTTTGAGAGACTGCGTCTCTTGTCGTAGTATATTTCGTACTTTGGTTTGTAATATTTGACACTCCTCGTATATTTTCTCCTTGCATGTTTAAAAGTTTTTAAAAAACTTCATAATTCCGCTATATAATTCACATGCTTGTTTGTTTTATATTTCCGCATTCGCGAGGGTTGTCACAGTTGGTATCAGAGCTTTATCGCTCCCGACGCACACACGTGAACCCTAAACTTAAATTACTTGACCTTGAAATAATCAATGAGAGATGGGTATACTTAAGGACCTAAGGTGGTAGTCTGTGGTGTACTTGATGTTTGTTAGGTTCTAACTTGTTTGTTTGATTGTGTTGAGTGATGTTATGTTTGTTTGTATCTACCGTCTTAAGGTGGATCATTGTGTTACCTAGAAGAAGTATCCTCTACCGAAGATTTGAAGATTTACAAGCCTAATTGAAGTTTATTTCTTCCTCATCTATGAATTCTCTCGTCCTTATTGTATTATGCTCTCTTCCTTCTATCTAGGTGCTTCTTTCTCTTCCATCTTGTTTGCCTCTTGGAAATTACTCTTGAAAGTTCCTCCATCTTACCATTGGTATCCTTACCTTCCTCTTGTAACATTTTTGTGGATGCCATACCCATTTGTTTGTGGTATATTATACTTGGTCGGAAGAACTTTGAATTTTGTGGAATATTAGTGATTGTTAGAATGAATTTGTGAATTGAGGAAAATGGTGTAGATCTAAATTCACCCTATAGTGGTGATTGGTTATATCTCTAAGGAAAGGTAGTAAGATAAGTTTGATGATTTTAATGCTTGATGCTTGTCATGACTAATGTGTGGATAGTTCATGATATTTGATGGAGTAAGATTGAATGAGTTGGCTAAGACTTCTTAACCTAATAGCGATTTAATCTTTTGAATTTAGGAGTTTGAATGATGCCTTGAGTTGTAAAATGCTTTTGAGACTAAGTGACTTCTTGTGGATTCTAGTTATGTGTTAGAGTATAGGCTTGGTGAAAAAGCATTTGGCTATAGTTCTTGGATTAAAGATATGATCTTATCTTATGGTATCGGAGACTCGTTTGGAGTAGTAAGGTTTCGTTGTAAGTTGAACCATATTACTTGAGGATTATGATGTGAGTTATGATGGAAATACCTTGGGACGTTAATGATGATGTTTGACTTGAGGTTGTACTTTGATAATAATGAACTCGTGGGCTATAGACTCGAAAATAACCGAGTATAAGAGAGTATTTGTTAGTCCTTCAGTTAAAGAAACCTTTGAGGTTGTGTTGAATATTTGAGCTAAAGGAATATTATTATACTTGAGTTGCAATTCCGCATTTGGGATTCCGTGAGATATGAAAGGATGCATGAATTGGGTTGTAGTCGATTTATCAAATCTAGGTGTACCTTACTTTGATGAGTGTACGTGATATGATGGTCCCTTGTAAGAGGCCTTTGTAAAGGAATAATTAAGTTGTTTTACTATCGCCTTAAGTTTGAAAGGAGAAATTTTGTGGATTAAACCTTAAACCATTGCCCGTGCCATTGTCCCTTTTCATTTCCATTCTTGAATGTTTTTGTCAAGATTGATCTTTAAGAAATCGCATGCTCGTATCTTCTTTCTTACTCGGATAGCTTCATAACTCTACCATCTGCTTTGTCTCTTCCTTGACCTCGTTATTTTCAGCGCTCCTCTCTTGTAATCTCGTGCCTTATTTATTCTTGTGTTCTCCTTGAGATTCCTTATCGTTTCCTATCTCGTTGCTCCTGCATCTTTTCTCTAATGGATTGGGTATTCCATTTGTAAGGCTCAGAGAATAAGTGTAATGTATTTTGGAATTCTTAGGTTAGAATATGTGTTTTTGGATTGAGCAAATTTCTGGTTGTATTTGATCATGGAAATTAGGACTTAAGCTGGAGGATGAATCCTAATAGTGATAATACATCTTCTCCTAGTGGTTTTGGAGTTGGAGCTTGGTACTCTAGTGTTATTTTGAGAATTTAGTTAATCATGATAATAGTTCGTTGTTGTTGGGTACTATATCCGTTGCTTGGTATGTCATTTGGGAATTAGATGTCTCTAATTGGTGGATTCTAAAAGAGACTTTGCTTTAGGGAAATTGAGCCGGTACATAAAGTTTGAGGAGTATTGTCATAAATGAAAATCGATTCATTTTGAGTTTTAGATGAATTAGATGATTTGAATGGTTGTCTGATTGCCAAGTGATTGATCATTTGTGGTTTGGAATTAGTAATTTTCTTTTATTCTTTAGGAATCATAGTTCGAGATTGAGAAATGTTCGTTGCAAGCTTTGGATAATGAATGCTCAGTTGTTATGGATTATAGAGTTAGAATGGTGAACCCATTTATCTTGAGGATTAGTAACCACCATAATTTGCTAATGTGACTATTTGTATTTGAGGCTTCGAGCATAGTAATGATCAAATTAAGAATATTATGGCGTATTAAAGAATCATTATAACCGATAATGGATTGTGGATTTTCCGTTGTCGGGAGACTTTTGTTGAGGCTAGTTGAATCTTAGATAATTATGTTTGTTGCTTTGATTGTGTTTTGACTTTCGAAGATTAGAAAGTTCATTGCAAATTTAGGATAATAAGTTTGAAGTAAATTGAATCAAGGGAATTTCATGGTAAGTCTCCTTTACCATGTGGATTGTTAGTTGTGGAGTCTACCGTGCCGATGGACTTCAGTAGATACTAGATGGATCTGAATAATTAGGTTATTGGCTTGAAATCTCATGATTATGGAATATCTTTGTAAGATTTCAGATGATTGAAAATGATGAGTTGCAAATTGGGTAAATTGCATTCTCTTGAGGATTTGGTTTATTAGTAAAGTTAGTAATGTCGAATTCTTGTAGATATTCCTACCGACTTCATCGTGATTCTTCCTATCCCTAAGAGTTCGATTTGTTTCGTTTTGCGTGTTTTGTATATATTTTGTTATCGTGATTTGTGAACTTGATGTTCGAGTCGCTCTATGTACGTATAATGTCCTGTTATTTGATTTTATCTTTGATAAAATCTTCAAATTTCCATATTATATTTCTAATTTAACGATTCAAAGAAGTCTAAAGATGGTTTGTGTACCCTCTTTTTGGAGAAAATGGATTTCTTTTGCTTTTATATTTGGATTTTGCTTTTGGTTGGATGTTTGCACTTGTTATTGGAGACGTCTGATAACTAGTCCTGCACTTACTAACGTTTGTTTGATTTTCGATTTCACTATTTCGACATTGATTTGATCTGGATAATTAGAGTTCTCGTTCGCGACGGGCACTCTTGAGACTTGTAAGTAAAGTTTCACACTTATGAAAATTCTCCTTAAACCGTTTTCGAGAAGAACCTCGTTTGATAAATGTTTCCTTGTAAAAGCTTTCTTGTTAATTTTTAAAACCGATTCTTGTCTTTGATACTTTTGTTTTCTACTGTCAACTTTCGAGGCAGAAACTTTTTAAAAGGTGGGGTGATTGTAACACCCGCAAATGTACCCTATTTTAAATAGTAAAAATATTTTACGGATACTTTTCAGCGAATTATAGTTTTAATTTGGAATTTAATTTTCCGAGTCGAATTTAGAATTTCCGAGTTCGTATTTGGTTTTTACGCGAGATTTCAAGTGAATTCCGTCTTAAGCCGTCTTTGACTTTTTTCTTGACTTTTTCCCTCATACTACCTCCTAACCTAATTCACTCTTACACAACTCAAACTTACTTCATCACTAAGAAAACCAAAACCCTTGCCTCCATTTTTGATCCAAGCTTAGAATCGAAATATCTCATTCGTTTCTTGCTCAAATTCACGTAAGTTCGTCTTATTCTTCCACTCTTAGCTTCCTCTATCCGTATTGGTAATAAAATTACCGTCTTTCTCGCTTTTTAAATTATCCGTCTTTCTCAAGGTGAATGATATTCATCTTTTATTATCTAATTGTATGTAGGTGGAGACTAGGAAGGTTTAGAAATCGTTTAAAGGCGCGAAAAGGTAACGGTGAAGGGTTACTCGATATCATTTACGTGTTTTAATGTGTTTTCTATGTTAGTAATCGTATTTGGAATAGGATTAGTATTCATAGAACTTGTGTTGTTGATGATAGTTGTTGTTAGTTGATAATTGATATGAGAATTGATGATTTATGATAATAGTTGATGATGGTTGAGTTTAGAACAAAATGGAGATGTCTTGACCCAAGTCACGGTCGTGAAACTCATGTCACGAGCGTGAAATAGTGGCTGACCATATACCTTTGCGTAACAGAGAGTTTCACGGGCGTGAAATACAAGTCACGGTCGTGACTTGTGCAGTTTCACTGCACTGACCCCTTTTCGTAAAATGATCATATCTCCTTCGTTACTTGCTTGTTTTGGGCTTGTGACCTACCGTTGGAACCGTAAGAGGATAAGCTATCACCTCCTTTTAGAATTTCTGCATTTGCATTTCTAGAACTCTAGTTATGACCGTTTGAAGTGGACCCTTGTTTTAGTTAGTTTCCAAACTTGTTGTTTTGAGATAAGATCTATGTTTCCTATTTATTATGCTTCTTAAACTTGTTCTAATGCTTATGTATCATGTATTGATTCATGTTTATCATAGTTACATTTATATAATGCCCTATTATCATGCTTGGTGACGGTTTTTCATATATCCCACTTTGAGTCGGTTTTTACAAATGTTACGGTTTGAGCACTAATTTCCTATGTGCTTTGTACTCTCATTCCCTTGGCTACCTCCACGTTCGTAAGGCTGGAATTTCGGAACGGGGATGTATCCTACTGCTTAATTGCATGTGTTAGTGGGCATACGACAACGTTGTTGGGAGGCGAACGCTTTGCGTTGATCGACCCGGCCGTCAAATGTTGTGTACTTGCGAGGTGGTGTTATTTGCATGTAGCGTACCTCTTGTTATGAGGCTTGTGCTCTTTTCCGCCTCTTTCGTGAATGTCGACCGAATTTGGGGTACTCGGCGTCTATGATTGACCGAGTCTTGGATGTGGAACGTCTTACCACATGTCGAATCGGAACACGTCTTATTCCGAGAGTCTGGCCAGGTTTAGACTATGACCGTATTATTATCGTCGTCCTACCGGGAGGAAATTAGTCTACATATACGAAATGTGATCGTGTATGCGTTCAGGGAAACGTCTTATCCCGTGGATGCCTTTTAATCATACTTGCCATGTACACGGTGCTAGTGCGTTTCATTTACCGTGAGAGATGTCGTCATTGTGTCGTTATGTTTGGATGAATGATTATGTGATTGATCATTGGATGACTTGGCATAGTTTGTATGTCGAGTCTCAATCTTATCAAACTTATACCGCTAACGGTGAGATGTAAGCCCTAGTGAGCGTATTCGGTTGACTAAGAGTCACTACAAGAAAACAACATTCAGGCGACTGATATTGGCGACTGATTTCCGTCGCTAAAATGAATTTGGCGACTGATTTCAGTCGCCAAGACCTAGTCGCTGTCATTAGTCGCCAAAAAACATTCGGGCGACTACTTTCAGTCGCCAAATTTGGCGGCTGAAAAAATAGTCGCCAATTGTGAACAATGGCGACTGAAATCAGTCGCTCAAATTGGCGACTGAAAGCTTATGTAGTCGCCAATTTGGCGACTGAAATCAGTCGCCATCAGTCGCCATTTTGGCGACTACCATAGTATTCAGTCGCCAATTTGGCGACTGATTTCAGTCGCCAAGCAGTCGCTAATGGATTTTCACTTTGCAAAAATACAGGGGTTTTGGCGACTGAAAATAGTCGCCAAATGAACATTTCAGTCGCCAAAATACCTGTGATATTGCATGAAAATTTCCTTTTCATCCTACTATACCATACCATCATACCCTAACTGCAAGTATACAAGAAAACACAAAGATTTCACACATTTACAACAACACGATGTGAAACCAACATCCTCATATAGATAAAAAAAATTGTTTCAAGTTTACAAATTTTCTTAAACGGAATTGTTTCAACCATAAATTGTTTCATGTAACAAGTTTCTAAACTATATCAGAAGCCAATGTTTATATTGGATTCGGCCTGGAATCCACCACTTCCATTGCCTTCATCATAATCCCGCCGATAGGGAGGGGGACCTTGGTTGCAATTCTCAAACCTGCTTTCCCAAGCCTTGACTTTCTCTTTCATTATCCTTATTTCTTCATCCCTTTCCGCGCTTTTTCTTTTTTCCTCGTCAAGTGCGGCTTGGAGTCTTCCCACGACTGTCGGCTCGTATGTTTGTTTTGAGGTGGACGACATTCTTCCCCTTCGAGTTTCGTAAAATACGTTCTTTGCCGACCCAATCCCGTAGACGTTCCCCTTCTTGAAACCCTTTACTAAGTCGAACCAAATCTCGTTATCGGGTTTCTCGGGATGCCTAAGTTTCTCGGCGGAAAATGCTTCCTACAAAATATAAACATTGTGATTAAAAATAGCTACAATATTGGTTAAACATTCAAAAAATTGAACTTATTGTAAAAATACAAAAATGCTTGAAACTTACCTATAATTCCTTATCTTTTGGTTTGATCCAATATCTTCTATTGTCTTCGAGCCGGGAATGGGTGTCAAGGAAGAGCTCCGGAGCTGTGGGCGTGTTAGCTTTTTTCTTCTTACCCTTCTAAAAGAAAAAATTAAAGACTTGTATAAGAAAATTTTAATAATAAAAAGAATTTAAGTTATAATTTTCAAATGGAGGAAAAAGTGGAAATTATAACTTACACCCAAAACTAGGCTAAGGAAAGATCGAGATCCTGCGTGATGCGACGGCTCATCCGCTCCATCTTTCTTTCCTCCTTTTTTATTTTTGGATGCTTGGGCCGACCTAGCCTGAAACTCCTCAGTTTCACGATACTTAAGCATATCTTCATATGCACCACCTACAAGTTAAATAAGTATTATAATAAAATATGATAAAATGTGTAAAAATATAACTATATATATATACAAATAACAAAAACAATTAAATACCTCTCATATGCTCCGGCTCCTTCTTCCTCTTGACAACCTTATACATGTTGTCCCTTAACCGTCTAGTGCACGTCTCATTGTACCTTTGACTTACAATATACTCTATTCCGGCCGGCCAGTCAAATGTTTTCTACAATTTAAAAGGTAAGTATTAGTAAAATAAATTATTAATTAAAAACTATAATAATATAAGAAAATATAAACAAAAATAATATACCCTAAAATTATTGAACCACTCCTCTTTTTGTGCAGAGGTAGCCTTGGTCCAACAAGTAGGAGCAACTCCCATCATCTTCTGCTTTGTACTCTGAGTACAACCGCGTACAACCTTTTGTGACGAAAACCTGAAAAATAAATTATGGAATAGTATGCATTTATGGTAAATAATAATGTAATATAATTATAAACTAATAAATTAAAGACATTGGTGGTTGTCTTACCAAAACCCCGCGGGATCAAGTATCATCTTCCCTTCCGGCGTGAACTGGATCGTCTCCGATGTCTGATCCGAGGACTCATCGTCATTGGTCGATTCCTCGACCACTACCGGACTCTGCTGATCAATAATCTCCATCTCCTCCTCGTCGACTGAAGAAGTACTACGGCGTCTGTTTGAACCGCCGCCACGTTGTCTACCTCGACCTCCTGCCATCTACAAGTACACAAATATTCAAATTGTTAGAAACGGTTAATAACATAAAAAACAAACATAAGCTGTTAATAACATAAAAAAACATCAAATAACATAAAAAACTTAATTAAAATATATATAAATATATCTTTACCCAATTAATCATTATCATCATCAAATT
The DNA here is from genome assembly GCA_022085475.1 of Heliosperma pusillum. Taxonomy (NCBI): domain Eukaryota; kingdom Viridiplantae; phylum Streptophyta; class Magnoliopsida; order Caryophyllales; family Caryophyllaceae; genus Heliosperma; species Heliosperma pusillum. The sequence goes on along the minus strand of JAIUZE010006419.1, from coordinate 62,323 downwards.
CGTCCTCATCATCATCACCAATTGATTCATTCCTCTTCCATTCCTCTCCATCACTCGGATGACACATCTTTCCCGGAGTACGGGGATTTTCCTTGTGCCATCTCATTTGCTCGGCAATGTTTTTGGTAGCAAACATTCTTTGAAGTCTAGGAGCTAGAGGAAAGTAAGTTACGGGATTTTTGGGTATTGGTTTCTTACTCTTTTCACCTCTTTTTTTTTCATTCTTTCCCTTTTTACCTTTCAAGACAATACTTCCCTCAATTGTCTTATATCTAGCCTTTTCACATTTACTACACTTGTCAAGTAAAGCATCATCCTTCCAAAAGAGCATACATCCATCGGGACATGCATCAACCTTGTAATGCGGAAGTTCTAGACCTTTCACTACTTTTTTGGTATTGTAGAATGATCGGGTCATGACATTATTATCGGGGATAACATCCTCAATCAAAGAAGCAATGCCATCAACACAAGTAAATGGCAAATTGTACTCACATTTCAAAGATACTATCCTAGAGGCGGCTTCTAACAATGACATTTTGCTCCCTTCATATAATGGTTTTTCACTCGCCTTTAACATATCAAAAAAGGTTTTTGCTTGTGGGTGTGGTTCTTCTTCACTCATTGGTATATGATCATTATTGAAAATATTAGACTCAAATGCATCAACTACCATATCTTTATATGGGTTCTCATTTTGTGGGATTTGAGATTGTTCGGGAAGTGAAAAATATGATTCTCCATGAGAAATCCAATGGTAGTAGTTTGGACAAAACCCGTTTGTATAAAGATGTTCTTGAACCTCAATGTCATGTAGATATCTCATGTTTTTGCATTTAATACAAGGACACCTAAGTTTCTTTGCTACTAAATCATACTCGTCTTGTTGTCTAGCAAATTCAATAAAATCGGCAACCCCCTTTATAAATCTAGCGGTAGGACGTCTTTTCTTATCAAGTCTATCTTCGTACATCCATGTACGTTCCAACCTCTTCATTTTAATCTAAACATTAACCCACACAACAATAATTACAACAATATTGATTATCAATTATTACTAACTCTAGGAACATATCTATTATCAATAATAAACCAAACAATAATATTGTCAACATGGATACTAACTATACTAAAATTAACATATCACTAATTAAACTACTATCATTCTAATTAATAACATTATCAACATGGATACTAAACAACTATCAAACTAATACATACACACTTTAATTATAAAATCCTAACATTCTACTCCCTCCATCACAATTATTTATTTGCCTTTTGATTAAAACAACCATAAAAAATAATTTAAAGGGCAAACAAATGAATAAGACGGAGGGAATACTAACTTTCTACCATCAATAATACTCCCATTTATACTAATTTAGTCAATCAACAATCCTAACATCATCAAAAACACCAATACATTGTCAATTACAACCTCGATTAACATAATGTTAACAATTTCACAAAACCCCCAATTTATATAAACCCTAACCATCACCTACACAAACCCTAACTAACTAACCATTAGAACTTTGTAAGCATCACAAATTATACATAAACATCATAATACTAATTAAAATCATAAAATAAACAAACAAACAAGCTAAGGAATTAGATTTAGGAGAGCAAAATCGCACCTAATTAAGGAAAAGTGACGGAAATAGAATAAGAGTCGGAGTTTGTTGGTGAGGACGGTGGTGATATCGGTATAGCTAGTGTCGTAGTGGTGGTCGGAGAGGTGGTTAAGGGAATGGAGTAGTAGTGGTGGCGATTTTGTAGAGGGAATAGGGGTTTCGGGTGTTTTGAAGAAATTTGGGGAAGTAGAGAGTGGCGGATTAGTTTCGCGATTCTGGAATAATACACAAATTGGCGACTGAAAAGGTAGTCGCCAATTTGGCGACTGATTTCAGTCGCCAAATGGCTTATCAGTCGCCAATTTGGCGACTGAAATCAGTCGCCCGAGTTTTTTTAATTGAAATCTGAGGATTGTTTCAGTCGCCAAATTGGCGACTGAAATCAGTCGCCTTATTTTATTTTCAGTCGCTAAATTGGCGACTACTTGTATCAGTCGCCTTATAACAGTCGCCTGAAACACGTTTTCTTGTAGTGAGTGTCTTCCCCGAGTCTTTGTATAATATGATAGATTCGGACTTGTACTTCATATGCTCTTATCATTATATATTGAATTGCCTATCTATCCTTATCGTATTTCACATGTATATCTATATATGCATGCTTCTACTTTTGTATTTTCTTTTATGTACGTTTGATGTGATATGGCTGGGAGAACCCGGAGTTACTCCCCACTGACTGTGGCGTTCATGTTTTTCATGGATGAACAAGTTGCTTGATTGGATTGCTTTTTGCTTGTGGTATTTTGGGTTCGGGTGTGAGCTAGCGGGCGTTGTCCCTGGATGAAACACCTCTAGACGTTTATTAGCTAGTTTGCTAATCACTTTGATATTGATAACATTTTGAGAGACTTCGTCTCTTTGTAGTATATTCTATTTTGTTTGTAATTATTTGACATTCCTCGAATTTCTATCTTGCATGTAAAAAGTTTCAAAAACATCGTATTTTCCGCTATATAAATCACATGCTTGTTATGTTTTATTTCCGCATTCACGAGGGTTGTCACACAAACAACCTTAGGGTAAGCAACTTGGAAACCCAACTATCCCAAATAGTCTCAAATATGTCAAAATCTCAAGCCTCAAGCTCCACAAGATTCCCATCTCAAACCATTCCACCACCTAGGGAAAATGCTAGTGCCATGACCTTAAAGGGAGGCAAGGATTTTGAGGTACACCCCCTTGGAAAAGGCAAGGAGAAGATGAAGAACCTTGAGATGGAGACCGTGGAAATTGAAGATGGCCGTGCTTGTCGCGAGCCCGATAAAAAAATAATTACCCACACTTAGGCTAACAACATAAAGGAATGTAATTAGGGAAGTAGGGTGTCGATCCTCAGGGAGTACGTGTTAACTATGAATTGCTATGGAGTGATTTTCATTTAAGTCCGATTCCTTTGAGGTGGTTGTCTAAACTATTAACATGGAATAAAATGACAAGTATGTAAATGACGATATTTAAATGACAAGTATGTAAATGACAATATTTAAATGACAAGTATGTAAATGACAATATTTAAATGACAAGTATGTAAATGACAATAAAATAAATCTAATCTAATTGACGGAAAGAAAGGTGACGATATTTAAAATCTAACTAAGGACGATAATTAAAATGACAATAAAGTAAACTAACTAAATAACAAGAAAATAAACTATCTAAAACAGTAAAATAAACTATCTAATCAAATTGATATAGAGAAAGAGAAATTCATGCCAAATGATTCAAAAGCTTTATTGATACCAACATTAGAATTACTACGATTGTCTAAGCCTTGTAGCGGTATATTCCTTTCGGATTCGTACCGACTTTTTAATGGGTCCTAACGTCCTCTCAGCCTGGTTAGGTCACTAAACCCATATTGGTAGTCCTAATTCCCATCCCAACTCTAGTTTCTAAGACGGAAATTGACTAATACAAACAATTGTTCATGGCCACTAAACAAAGTTGTAGAATTTGACACAACCAAAGGAAGAAACAAACTAGGTGGTTCTATTGGTATCGACTCTTCTTTTAATTCATTTAACTAGTAAATCATTTCAATATTACAATTCTATTTATTGTATTTACACAATGATAACCTTACAATGTTATATCTAATTTATGTGATTAAGTAAATTAACAAGAAAATGATGAACAATATTAAACTATGAAATAGAAGTACTACAATGATTATGGTGATTATATTAATAATGATTCTAATGATGAATTTCATGATTATATGATTAGGCAAAATACAATATGACATGTTAAACTATATTTCGGTCTTGACTAGATTACTTTTAGATGAGTTTCCTAACAACAATAATATGAGAACAATACTAATTAGATTAAAATTCATGATGAAGATTGCATAAGTAAAGGATAGAGAATTACCGAGATTGGAATACGATTATATAAGAATGAAAGTAAAGAACAAATATCCAACCCAATGTAATTGCAAATACTTATTGAAACACTAGAGAAGTAATAGGAAATTGCTGTAAAAACTAGTCTAGAATTGCATAAACTATGAACTAAAACTTGTATAAAAGAAAGATGTAATGCTAGGTTGTGAGTTGTGTGAATTGTATTCTAAGTTGTGTGTCAAATGTTGAGATGATCCTTGGCTTTTATAAGGCTGCTTGGCTGCTGCATTTCGTCCAAATTCATACCCTAGACAAAGCCTTTAATCACTCCATTTAAGCTTGGTAGAAGAAGAGCCAAGAGACGTTCATCAGCAAACATACCCGATCGGGTATGTGGTAATCCGATCGGGTATGTAACTCAGATGGATTTTTCTGTCTCTTCCAATTTCGTCTTTGGGCACGGAATCTTATGCCTTGGACTTGGTCAATGTAACACATAATTGGGCACTACGCATTGGGAGTGGTTTTGGGTCAAGAGAGTGACAAGGGACCCCATGTGATTCAAGCACCTAAATGGGACCTTCCATTTGAAATCATGACCGATGCAAGTTACTACGCATTGGGAGTGGTTTTGGGTCAAGAGAGTGACAAGGGACCCCATGTGATTCAATATGCATCTACACTCTTGAATGACGCTCAAAAGAACTACTGTATAACGGAGAAGGAGTTCCTTGGTGTGATATATGCCCTAGAGAAATTTCGATCCTATCTCTTGGGCACGAAGGTGATCATCTACACCGATCATGCCGCCATTAGATTATCTTGTGGCAAAGAAGGATGCAAAACCAAGGTTGTTGAGGTGGATTCTTCTCCTAAGTGAATTCGATGTAAAGATCAAGGACAAGAAAGGGGTGAAGAATGTCGTGGCGGATCATCTAAGCCGGCTAAACCTTGAAGGAAGACCATCATGCCCTCTTGATGAGGTTGAAGGAGGTCTCCCTCATGAGTCCCTATATGCCATCCAAGTGGAGGAGCCATGGTATGCTACCATGGTCAACTATTTGGTAACAAAGCGGTTTCCAAGCCATTTTTCTTTCCATTAAAGGAGCAAGGTAAAGTCTGATGCAAAGTACTACATATGGGATGACCCATACTTGTGGAAATTTTGCCAAGATCAAATTATAAGAAGATGCGTGCCCGAGAATGAGATTCCATCCATCCTACATCATTGTCATGACTATGCATGTGGAGAAAACTTTGGGTCACAAAGAACCAGAAGGAAAGTGCTTAAATGCGGTTTCTTTTGGCCAAGCCTTTTCAAGGATGCTCATAAATTTGTGAATACTTGTGACCGATGCCAAAGGATGGGGAACTTGACAAAAAGGAACGAGATGCCACAACAACCCCTCCTCTATTGCGAAGTCTTTGATGTTTGGGGAATCGATTTTATGGGCCCCTTTCCTAACTCTTGTGGGTACTTATACATCCTTTTGGCGGTGGATTATGTGTCCAAATGGGTGGAAGCAATTCCCACCCTCACCGATGATGCAAGAGTGGTAGCAACCTTCATCCAAGAGAACATATTTTCCCGCTTTGGTTTCCCAAAGGCCATGATTAGTGATAGAGGTACTCACTTTTGCAATAAGATTACTAGAAGCCTACTCAAGAAGTATGGGGTGAAGCATAAGATTTGTACGGCCTATCACCCACAAACAAATGGCCAACCCGAGCTCTCCAACCGTGAGATTAAAGGGATCCTTGAAAAGACGGTGAATCCGGATAGGAAGGATTGGAGCAAGAGGCTAGTCGATGCTTTGTGGGCATATAGAACCGCATTTAAGACCCCCATAGGCATGTTACCGTTTCGTCTCATATATGGCAAGGCTTGCCACCTCCCCTTGGAGGTTGAGCACAAAGCCTATTGGGCTATCAAATCCTTCAACCAAAACCATGATGAGAGCGGTATACATCGGAAGCTACAATTCCAAGAACTTGAGGAAATTCGCCATGATGCATATGAGAACTCCTCAATTTAAAGGAGAAAACAAGGAAATGGCACGACGGTATGATAAACTGTCGGGTTTTCAAAGAAGGGGATCAAGTTCTTGTTTTCCAAAATCGTTTTAAACTCTTCCCGGGTAAGTTGAGGTCTAGATGGTTTGGACCTTACACCGTCAAGAAGGTGTTTAATCATGGAGCAATTGAGGTGCAAGGGCCCGGGGACGGAAAACTTATCAAGGTGAATGGTCACCGCCTCAAGCATTATTTCAAGGGATGTGACCGGGAGGGGGAAGAAGATGTCTTACTTGAAGACCCCGTATATAAAGATTGAATCTTGGAGCCACTAAGTCGAGCCATCGACTCTAAATAAACGGCAAACCGTGTAAATATTCTATTTTGTAAATATTCCCCTACAATGAGGACATTGTAGAATTGAAGTGTGGGGGAGAGGATTGTATATATTTTGTTTTGTTTTGATACATTCTTTAGCGTTTATTTAGAAGAAAAAAGAAAAAAAAAGTTGAAAATCTTGGCTAGGTGAAAACCCACAAGAGTAGGCACTTAGGCAAAAATTGTGAAGGTGGCCGAGGACGGAATGAAAACCCGAAAGGGCGTTCCGGGCAAAATGAAAAATCGAGTTGCGAGCCACCAATGAGAGGAAAGGAAAAGCTAAGGTGAAAACTCGAAAGGGCACCTTAGGCAAAATGAGGGATTTTCAAAGAGAAAAAAATAAGAAAAAGAAAAAGAAAAAAATTTGAGCAAAATACTTCCGATGAAGAGGACTGGTGGAGGGAAAAGAATGGAGAAATAAGGAGGAATTTGGAAGGAGGCTAGCTTAGGATTTTTTTTGTTTGAGTCACACAATATTGGTTCCAAATCGGTGGATTTCTTTTGTTGGTTGATTGGTTGTGCAATTTGTGTAGTTTGAGGCCAACCAAGTAACCATGCTTTACATTGGTGGAGTGATAAGGGGGCGATATATGTAGTTGTGAGATTGATAGGAGTTCTTGTCGGTCACTTTGCTTCTACCTTGGGACAAGGTGATAGTGACCATTACCATCTCGGAGTATAAGGAGGGAGGATGTGTGGATGAGTCGGAGTTGGTGGTCTGTCGAGTCTTGTATTGAGGGAGTTATAAGTAGAAAGTGGGAAGGGAAGAGTGTGTCACAACAACTTTGAGTCATTTTGTTTTAATAGGTGGTTGTATTTTGAGGGAGATATAAGAAGGTAGTGGTGAGGCAAGAGAGGTCATGACCTTCACATGCTATGATTGGACTTGTGGTTGTCTTGCTAATCTCGAGTTTTACTCGGGACGAGTAAAAGTCCAAGTGTGGGGGAATTTGACAACACCAAAATGTGATGTGTTTAGTAGTGTTTATTAGGTCCGTTTAATATACTTTTTACGGGTCGTTAGCATCATTTTATGCTAACCTTAGTCCTTGTAATTATGTTGTTATTTGGTATTTTTAAGTCAAATTTTAGAGTCAAGCTCAGAAGTCAACAAAAGTCAAAGTCAAACCCGAGACCCGAGACCAAACCCGACAATTGGAGTGGGGCTAGGAGAAAATTATCAATGCAAGAAAAGCAAGTCCAAAGGGTCAATGGAAGTCAAGGCGAGACTAGCATTCAAAGGGGTCAACGAAAGTCAAGGCGAGCAACCAAGAGTAAAAACTGGCAGTGTAAAACGCTGCCAGCGTCTCCAGAACGCTGCCAGCATCCCACGACGTTGCCGGCGTCCGTGGGCGCTCCTAGCGTCCTGGTCTGGGACAAGTGTTTCTTCATTTCCCGTCTTGTCATTTTGAGGCCAATTTCTCGAAGGCCCTAGGTTTTCGAGCCAAGGGTATAAAAGAGCCAGATTGTAGAGAGAGAAAGGATACCATGCATTTCCATAACATTCCACAAAAAAACACATTAAAATTCTCTTAATTGTTGGTTCTTCATTTTGGCTTGTAACTTTGAGTTGAACTTTATTTTTGGGTTGTAATTCTTGAATTATGGGTAGCTAGTCATCTATTTCTTAGTGTAATTGGAACAAGTTTTCCTCTTTTAGCATTGTAAGACTCTTTGAACCTCTTCTTCTTTATTTAATACCATTTTCTCATGTTTATTTTCCATTGTTGAATGAATTATTGTTGAGACTAACCATCTTAGCAAGTGTTTGTTTAATTAGTGCTTTGTCTAGATAAATTTAGTTAATTTGTCTTTATATTGTTGAAGCAACATTGAAAGATTGCAACTTTGGTTTAAAGTTGGAATCTTTTGAGTGGAATTTGGTTTATTGTATGGTTAGAACATGGTTTAGTGTTTTATTACATGATTCAAGCTTATTTCTTTGGTTTTGTTCATAAAGCTTGCATCTTTGATTTGGGCTCATGTTTTAATGTGTGTAAATTGGGTTGTAAAGGGTCATCCTTGGTTGATTTAATCCTTGTTGACTAATTTCTTAGAAACTTGTATTAGATAACTAGAGAAGAGAGGAAAGGAGGAGTTTTTACTTTGCTAATTGTTGGAAAGTTGGAAAAATTACACTAAGTTAGTTTCTTTGTATTTGAATTTTTAAATCTTAAGTACTTGTTGGTTATTTTAGACTTGTTAATGAATTTCTCAAATCAAACTTTCTCCATATGTGTTATCCTACATGTTTTTGTCATTGTTAATATCATAGTTTGTAATTAATTTAAGTTTGTGTCTTAATTAGTGTCTTAATTAGTGATTAGAGTAATTAATTAGTAATTTGTTTTGTTAATTGGTTTTTAGCAAGAGTCTAGATTAGTTAATTTAGTTAATCCCGCCTTCTCTTGGGTTCGACCCTATTCTTACCATTTACTACCTTTATTTAAGATAGTTTATGTTTGTTTAGGACATATAAATTATTATTTGATCGTAGCTAATTAGCGGATTTAACGTCACGCCAAAAAGCTCGTCATTCAACAACCTCCCAAATTTTTAATAGCAAATTTCAAAACCATGTTTTTAAACTCGATAAAGCTTTATATGGTTTGAAACAAGCGCCTAGGGCATGGTACGACAGATTGTCTAAATTTCTATTACAAATTAATTTTGAAAGAGGATCTGTCTACAAAACTCTATTTCTGAAATCCGAGGGTTTTGATCTACTTGTTGCTTAAATTTATGTAGACGATATTATTTTTGGTTCTAATAACAATAAATTATGCAAGTACTTTTCATATTTAATGACCTCAGAGTTTGAAATGAACATGATGGGAGAATTGAAATTCTTCCTAGGATTGCAAATTCAACAAACAAAGGAAGGCATAAAGATTTACCAACAGAAATATGTCAAGGAGCTAATTAGGAAATTTGGTATGGAGAACGCTCATCGAATGGACACACCTATGGTAACTGATAAAAAGTTGACCTTAGACGAAAATGGTAAGTGTGTCGATGAGACTACTTATCGAGGTATGATTGGTTCTTTGTTATATTTAACTGCAAGTAGACATGACATTATGTTTAGCATATGTGTCTGTGCTAGATTTCAATCATGTCCTAAAGAGTCACATATAATTGTAGCTAAACGTATCTTCAGATATTTAATTGGTACATCTAATTTATTTTTATGGTATCCACTTTAGTGTAATTTCGATCTAGTAGGATATTCAGATGCAGATTATGCAGGATGTTATTTAGATAGAAAAAGTACCTTTGGATTCCCTACGTTTGTTGGACCGTGCATAATAACTTGGGGTTTAAAGAAGCAAATTTCGATTGCGTTATCTACTGCTGAAGCCGAATATATAGCTGCAGGACTGGTATGTTCTCAATTACTTTGGTTAAAGCAACAATTGTGTGATTATGGTGTTAATTTTGGATGCATGCGTGTATTTTGTGATAATACGAGTGTTATTATTATTTCTAAAAATCCAACACAACATTCTCGTACTAAACATATAGACATTAGACATCATTTTTTACGCGACCATGTACAAAAGGGCAACATTAAACTCGAATTTTGTAGTACTGAAAATCCAAGGGCTGACATTTTAACAAAGGCGTTAGCGAGAAGACGTTTTGAGATTTTGCGGTTGGAAATTGGTTTAATCAGTAGCAATTAAATTCGTCATAATTATTTTATGAACCTGCGTGACTGGTTAGAATAAGACGAGATTATATGACTGTGTTCGTGTATTACTTTGCTAGTATATTTGTGCTTAATACTATATATTTTACGTGAATATCTTGCATATTAATTATTTTATGAATATTGAATTATGGACCACATATTTGCCAAAAATCTATTTTATTCACTTTCCAAAATTGACCAAAACTCCCATGTTGACCGAAATTCCCAAACAATATTATCTTACCATATCTTTTATTTACCTAATCCTATCCTTACCATATCTCACCTATATTTACCCTAGATTTCTTTTACTATCCTACCCAAATAAAAAAAAAGGAAAATAGAGGGATATAGCCGGTACTTCACCTGCCCCCTTATAAAACCGAAACCCCAACACTACCCTTCATAATTACCTATCACCAACATCATCAACACACATCAGCAACTCCACCTTTCTTCTATCACACGAAACAAAAACCCAAGCTTTCATCCATGGCTTCCACACGGTCCACGCACTTCCAAAAACACCAACACCCCAAACTCCAAAACTCAAACACCATGCATGCCCACTAGTCTCTCTCTTAAACCAAAACAAAAATCACCCAATTTGACCAAAATCGAGTCGGGTTCAGTGCTTGAAGGTAAAAAACGGCGTAGATTAAATAAGGGGAAGAATAGGGTACAAGATGATGCTAATAATGTCAAAGACAACACGGAAATCGAGGCAAGTAAACATCCTGTGTTTTGCGAATTCCAACCTCACGTAACGACATCCGGACTTGACAAGCTTCGATTAACAAAGGAGGAACGGAAATTGGTTAACCGGGTTGCAAAATATGGTATTCATGGTGGTCGTAGTTTCCCGAAGGTGTGGTGTGAAAAATATCAAGCTTTGGCATTCTTCAACGATTTCTTGAATTTTCAAGAGTGGGAGCAAGTATCTCGGTTTTCAGGTCCTATCTATCCGATCGAGGTAATTCAAATTTATGCTTCCATTTCTTTGAAATATGGAGTTTTACATGCCGTGGTGAATGACCAAAACTTTCGGTTTCCATTGACGTCTTTTGTACTCTGTTTTTTGGTTCCTGATGATAGAATCAAAATCGAGCTGAGTACGTCATGGGACGAATTGTCGGACACTGCTAAACTGGATGTTAAGCGTTATTTTGATGATCGGGCTACGTTATCAAGTTGTGTGTTGGCGGGGAATTTGTCCCCAAAATTAAAATTTCTGTTGAATTTTCTGTGGAAAACAGTGGTTCCGCGTTGCGGTGGACGGGATAAAATTGCTTGTTATGAGATTATGGTGGTTAAGAATTGGTTGGAAGGTAACCATTTCAACCTTAATTTTCTTGTTTTTTTCTTGAATTTCTCAAACTAGTTTCTCGGTGACCGAAGATAAAGTCTATACGACCCTCGACTTACCATATGGAATGTGGGTGTCTCGGGTTCTTGAGGCTAAGGGGGTTGTTGATTCGACAAGTTATGGCGTAAATTTGAAAGATGATATGAATGATACGTATTTAAAATTCATGAAAATGGTGGTTGGTTTTCAATCTAAGGGTGGTTCGGTTGATGTTAAACCGAATGTTGTTGATTTCTCGGGTATTGAATCAAAATTAGATTTGTTTATGGGGAAGGTAATGGAGCGCCTTGATGTGCAAGACAAGAAAATCGATGCGACTGTTGACAAGGTGTGACAACCCTCGCGATAGCAGAAATAAAACAAAACAAGCATGCGATTTATATAGCGGAAAATACGGTAATTTTAAAACCTTTTTACATGCCAAAATAAAAGTACGAGGAATGTCAAATAAATACAAACTAAAGTAAAATATACTACAAAGAGACGAAGTCTCTTAAAATGTTATCAAATATCAAAGTTATTTAGCAACTAGCTAAGAAACGTATAGGGGTGAATCGTCAAGGCCAACGCCCGCTAGCTCACACCCGAACCCAAAAACAACAAGCAAAATCCATCCAAGAAACCCGTTCATCCATGAAAACATGAACGTCACAGTCAGTGGGGAAGAACTCCGGGTTCTCCCAGCCATATCACAAATAACATACTTAAACGAAAATACATAAGTAGAAGCATGCATATATAAATATACATGTGAAATACGAGAAGGATAAATAGGCATTTCAATATATAAAGATATAGGCGTGTGAAGTACTGATAAGTGAATATTTGTATGATTTTAACCCCCACTTTAGCTCGGTTTTGTTTGTCATTTGTGCTTTGTTAAGCCATTTTATGAGCTAATATCGTCTTCAGGGCGAATTCCTGTGTTCTAACTTGTTTTGTAGGGAAAGTGACGTTTCTACGCCCTTTTTCTATATTTCCGAGCATTTGCCTAGAACCCGACGATTTGAAGATGCAAGCTTGACCGTGTGTAAGGCATTTCGAGAAGGTTCACTAACTTAAGGAAGAGAAGAAGCAAAGACCGTTTTGTAGTTGTCGGAAAACCAATCAATTAGACGGGAGAATTCATCGCTTTACATCATATCCAAGCAACAAACCCGATTGTAAAGTCAAGGGGGATGTTGTAAGTCAAGTCAATGCGAAGGAAGTTGAAGAGTTAGTCAAGAGCTTCCAGAAGACAACTTACCCGATCGGGTAAGTGGTGTACCCGATCGGGTATTCCTGCTGCTCCAAGCATTGCGGCTCCTTCATCCTATTTTTGACCTTTGCATTTATTGCCCGACCTCTTCTCCACGAAACCCTAATACTATAAATAGATGCTCAAGGATCATACACTTATATCATATATACATCCATCATATACAGTTTCTTACACAATCTTGTCTTGTATTTCTTTTTAGCTTTAGTCTTTCTAGTTTAGATTCTCTTCTATTTTTGTCTTTTGTTCTAGTTTATTTTCGTCTATTTCCTATCAAAACATTAGCTTAGTTCAAATAGAATTTCAATCTCTTGCATCTACTTTGTTGGGTTCAAAAGTTGTAATTCAAGGTACGGTATTTCTATGCGAGGGATTTCTATTATTGTTATCGCTTTCATCGTTGATCGTCACCTAGGTATTCCTAATTTACCCTTTGCTTAATGTTCTTTATTGCTTTCCATTTGATTGTCATTTTCGGTTCATATCATTTAGATTCATTTTCATATTGTTATAATCGCGGTTTCATTTCTTAGATTGTCATATAGCGTCGTTATTATCGCCACATAGAGAGTCTAAATTATTGTCAAAATCAACTAAATATGCTTACCTTAACTTTCATTGTTAATATCAACATAACCATGAGTTAGTAGTCACCTTTCTAGGGTGTAGGGTAGCCATGTTAGATTGATTAAAATATGATAATTGGATAAAGGAAATTGTGCTTTTAAAACATTGTGTCTATGCATGTTTGGACTTTAACGATAGTTGACGATTCTTGATCACAATCATTGACTAGTATGGAATTCTTTTCCAAGGTAGATATACAGGAATTGAATAGACAAAGCGTGACATGGTGGATTAAGACCTAGTAAATCGCACTAAAAGCCTGCTAGACCATCTGATCTATGATTGTAATGAACACACCATTCTTACGAACGCTCAATGAATTATTTGCATATCCTAAATCCAATTTCATCAATATATCAATCTACATGTGTGAACCTACTTCCCTAGATGCTTCTCATTATTGTTAATTTATTATCTGCTTTATCGTTTCCATTTCAGTTTGTTTTGTTTTTATTTATGTTCTTTATTAGTTTAGACATCACAAAATCCAAAACCCAGAAAATCATTAGATAAAACTCAATTGTGAGACGATTCACAATCCATAGGAAACACCATCTCCCTGAGGATCGACCCCTACTTCCCTAATTACATTATTTTGTTATTAGCCTAGTATGGGTAATTTATCTTTGCATCGGGCTTGCGATAGGCCTGATCAAATTTTGGCGCCGTTGCCGGGGAGCACGGTTTAGTTTTCCTTTTTATTGTGATTTCAATCACGATTAGTTTTATCTAGTCTTTAGGAACTCAAATTCCTTTAGATCTCTCTTGATCTTTCATCTTAGCTTTTCTATCTTATGCCCAGATCTTCTAGACTAGGGACCCCTATTCCTTTAGACCCCGAACTAGAAAGAACTCTGCGTAGGAGATTAAAGCTATTTAACGAAATTTCAAAAGCTTCTGACATTTCAAGTTTAGATCGTATTCGTGTGAAATACTCGGATATCTTACCTAATCTTGAAGGAGAAGAAGATCCATTTTCCTCTCCATTTCAAAAATTCAATCAACTTTCAACCAACATTCCATCTTCATCTTAGCAACCAAAAATGGTTTGACTTTCTGACCATTCTAAACCCACTGCAGATACACTTCCAAAGGGTAACGCTACACCTCAAATTACAGCTCAAAACTTCGAAATCAAACCTGCCTTCATCAATTTAATAGAAAGAAATCAGTTTGGAGGCAATGCCACAGAAGATCCCAACCTTCATATCCAAAACTTCTGTGACTATTGCTCCACGATTAGACAAACTGGAGTATCCCAAGAACAGATTAGGGAAATGCTCTTTCCCTTCTCTTTAAGAGGAAAGGCAAAACTCTGGATCAATAGTCTTGACCGAGTTGCCCTAGGAATAGTTGATTGGGATGGTCTAGCTCTTGCTTTCTATCAAAAGTACTTCCCACCAGAACGAACCGCGCTCTTACGAAGTCAAATTACTGGATTCCGTCAGAGAGGCGACGAAAGCCTTTATGAGGCATGGGAAAGATATAAAGAATTACAAAGAGAATGTCCTCATCATGGCCTTGATTCATGGTTCCTGGCTATCACATTCTACAACAGTTGTTGTGGCGAATCGCGTCGTATCCTCGACTCCGCTAACAATGGTCGTTTTGATCAAATCGATGTAGAGATAGCTAGTGCGACTATCGAGTCAATGGCAATCCACGATTCTCAGTATAGCAACTCGCGTGCTATTTCGCTAAAAGCCAAGCAGGATGATTCGAGTAAAGTAGCACTCCTGGAAGCCCAATTAGCCCTTCTGCAACAACAAGTAGGAAGCTCTTCCCAATCCAAGGAACATATCAACGTCACTAACCACGTAGTGGTATGTGAGACATGTGGGATTGGAGGGCATAGTTTTCAAGATTGTAGAAGTTCAATAGAGCAAGTCAATGCCTATCAAGGATATAGGCAAGGCAACGCTTTCTCAAACTTCTATAACGAAAACACAAAAAACCACCCGTTTTTATCCTACAAAAGTACCAACGTTCAAAATCCCCACCAACAAACTCAACAACCATTCATACCACACCAACAAAAGCCTTACAATCCACCTGGTTTTCAAAACCAGAGACCTTCATTCCAACCTAACTTCAATCAACCATACCAAAATCACCTCAACACCAACCACCTCAAATTCAAGGCCAACCACATGACTCAAGTTTGAGCAAAATTGAATCCATGCTTCTACAAGTTGTTCAAAAACAGGATTCAATGTTTGCTCAATTTCAAAAGAGTGATCAAGCCAAAGATGCTGCCATCAAAATGCTTGAAACTCAAATGGCCCAATTGGCTACCTCTATTACCCAAAGAAAACAAGGCCAACTCCCACCTCATGGTGAACAACCGAGGGACACCGCAAATGCTATCACCCTTAGGAGTGGTACCACTTATACGGAACCTCAGCAACCCAAAGAACCAACGGTTGAGCCTTCACAAGTAGGAAGCCAAAAAGAAACCCAACCATCCACCGCTAAGGAAGCGGAAGACAAATCTAAAAAGAAGGATGAACTTGAAAAGGAACCCATCAAGATCCAAGTTCCATTTCCCCAACGTTTGAGGAGAAATCATAAGGAAACCCAATTCGGTAAATTCATGGAAGTTGTCAAAACCCTCCAAGTAACGGTTCCCTTCACTGAATTAATCACTCAAATACCTTCTTACACGAAATTTATGAAGGATATCTTAACAAAGAAGAGGACTCTGGATGATGTTGAAATCATCGCATTCACCGCCGAATGCAGTGCGTTATTGCAAAATAAGTCCCCTCCTAAGTTGAAGGATCCTGGTAGTTTCTCTATACCTTGCACTATAGGCACCTACACGATTGATAAAGCTTTATGCGATCTAGGTGCTAGTGTGAGCGTTATGCCCTATTCCATTTATGAAAAATTGAATATGGGAATTCTGAAATGCACAAGTATCACCCTGCAAATGGCAGATCGTTCTCTAAAACAACCTATGGGAGTTTTAGAAGATGTACTTGTTAGAGTAGGGAAGTTTTTCATTCCAGTCGATTTTATAGTGTTGGATATGGCTGAAGATTCGCAAATCCCTATCATTCTAGGAAGGCCATTTCTACACACTGCGGGAGCAGTAATCGATGTCACGAATGGAAAATTGACATTAGAAGTAGGTGATGATAAGGTCACCTACAACTTAAACAGTGCAATGAAGAGCCCTATGCTTGAAGAACCTTGTTGTTTTCTTGACATTGTCGACTCAATCGTTGATGAATCTCTGTACCCATCAATAATTGGGGATCCTTTAGAAGCAATTTTATTGTTAGAGGATATCTCTGAGAACGATAATTTTGAGATTAGTGAGCTGGAAAGGGACATGACTGGTAAAGAGATACCGTCTGAAGAAGTTGAGGAGTTCATAAGCTTAATTGATGCTCCTGCCAAGGCAGAAGTACATAAACCTGAACTTAAACCTCTTCCCTCCAATCTAAAATATGCTTTTTTAGATGAGTCTGAATATTGCCCGGTCATAGTAAGTGCTCTTCTAGATGAAAATCAGTTAAACTCACTATTGACTGTTTTGAGGAAACATAAAAAGGCAATAGGCTATAAACTTGAAGACCTCACAGGCATAAGCCCCGACTTTTGCATGCATAGAATTAACTTAGAAGAAGGCCAAAGACCTTGTGTTCAAGGTCAACGCCGTCTTAACCCAAACATGCAAGAGGTAGTTAAAACTGAAGTTCTGAAATTGCTAGATGCTGGCATAATCTATGCAATTTCTGACTCAAAATGGGTTAGCCCTGTCCAAGTTGTTCCCAAGAAAGGAGGAACAACAGTAGTCAAGAATGAGAAGAATGAACTCATCCCCACAAGGATTGTGACGGGATGGCGTATGTGCATTGACTACAGGAAGTTGAATCAATCAACTAGAAAAGATCACTATCCTCTGCCCTTCATTGATCAAATGTTAGAGAGGTTAGCTTGCCACAAATATTTCTGTTATTTAGATGGTTACTCAGGATTTTTCCAAATTCCTATCCACCCTGAGGACCAAGAAAAAACCACCTTCACCTGTCCCTATGGTACTTTTGCTTATCGCCGAATGCCATTTGGCTTGTGTAATGCACCTGCAACTTTTCAGCGTTGCATGACTAGTATCTTTTCTGATTTCGTTGAGACTATCATGGAAGTATTTATGGACGACTTTAGCGTCTATGGCATTTCCTTCGATAATTGTTTGACAAATCTGTCGAAAGTACTAAAACGCTGTGAAGAAGTCGACCTTGTTCTCAACTGGGAAAAGTGTCACTTCATGGTGAACGAAGGTGTAGTTTTAGGACACATCATTTCTGAGAGAGGTATTGAAGTGGATCGAGCTAAGATCCAAGTTATTGAACAACTGCCACCACCTGCTAATGTAAAAGGAATCAGGAGTTTCCTTGGCCACGCCGGTTTTTACCGACGGTTTATTAAAGATTTTTCTAAAATAGCCAAGCCCCTGACTGAGCTCCTTTTTAAGGATGCACCTTTTAATTTCACGAAGGAATGCCTTGAGGCATTCAACAAAATCAAATGCGCTCTAATCACCGCACCTATAATCCAGTCACCTGATTGGAATCTTCCATTTGAGCTTATGTGCGATGCGACTGATTACGCCGTTGGAGCTGTTTTAGGGCAACGAAAGGAAAAGTTCCTTCATGCTATTTACTATGCTAGTAAAACGTTAGATCCTGCCCAAATCAACTATGCCACTACTGAAAAAGAACTTCTTGCCATTGTCTATGCTTTAGACAAATTCCGGTCTTACCTTATAGGATCGAAAGTCATTGTTTACACTGACCACGCTGCTTTGAAATATCTGCTTTCAAAGAAAGAGGCAAAACCTCGACTTATCCGATGGATCTTGCTCCTTCAAGAGTTTGATCTAGAGATTCGAGATAAGAAAGGAGCAGAAAATGTAGTCGCTGACCATCTTTCAAGGATAAGAGTTACTGAAATAAGATTGCCAACACCAATTAATGACTCATTTGCTGATGATTCATTAATGGCAATTACTGACTCTTCTCCTTGGTATGCAGATATGGCCAATTTTCTTGTCAGTCGACAACTACCTTCTGACCTTTCTTATAACCAAAGGAAACGATTTTTGCATGATGCAAGATTCTTCGTTTGGGATGATCCTTATCTTTTTAAGCAGTGTTCAGATGGTCTTTATAGAAGGTGTATCCCTCAGTGGGAAGTTAAAGGAGTTTTAGAAGGATGCCACTCATCTGCTTATGGTGGTCATCATGGTCCGTCCAAGACCGTAGCCAAAGTCTTACAATCCGGGTTTTTCTGGCCCTCGTTGTTTAAAGATTCAAAGGACTTTGTTATGGCTTGTGACGCTTGTCAACGAATGGGTCAAATATCCAAGAGACATGAGATGCCTCAAAACGGCATATTAGAAGTTGAAATATTCGATGTCTGGGGTATTGACTATCAAGGACCATTCCCTTCTTCTAACGGAAATCGTTACATCTTAGTCGCTGTTGACTATGTTTCCAAGTGGGTAGAAGCAATCGCCACTCCCACTAATGATGCTAGAGCTGTGATACGGCTATTTAAGAAGATCATCTTTCCACGTTTTGGTGTACCCAGAGCCGTGATTAGTGATCGAGGAACTCATTTTGGAGAGAAGCAGTTAGATACTCTGCTTGCTAAATATGGTGTGTATCACAGACGAGGATTAGCCTACCATCCTCAGACCAGCGGTCAAGTAGAAGTCTCAAATAGAGAGTTGAAAACAATTCTTCAGAAAGTAGTCTTAAGATCTAGAACTGATTGGAGTAATAAGCTCGATAACACCTTGTGGGCTTATCGTACAGCTTTCAAAACCCCGATTGGAACATGTCCTTATCGATTGGTTTATGGAAAGGCCTGTCATCTTCCTGTCGAGTTAGAGTATAAAGCTTACTGGGCTATCAAAGAACTAAATTTAGACACTAAGCTTAGCGCTGATAGGAGACTCTTGCAACTCAATGAGCTAGAGGAATTTCGTTTGCAAGGCTATGAGAATTCTAGGATCTATAAGGAGAAAACGAAGCGTTGGCACGACAAGAGGATAATTAAGAAAGAATTTAATGTCGGTGACCAAGTACTTCTTTTCAACTCCCGTCTGAAAATATTTCCAGGAAAACTTCGTTCCCGATGGTCTGGACCATTCACTGTCTCATATGTAAGCAAATACGGCTATGTGGAACTCACGACTAGCAATGGTGAGAAATTCAAAGTTAATGGACACAGACTGAAACTCTACTATAGCAATTCTATCATCGGATGTTTAGATATTGTCTATACGGAGCGTCCATTACAGACCCAATGATTTCATAGAAAAATTCGTCGAGCAAGACGTTAAACAAGCGCTTCTCGGGAGGCAACCCGTGTTTTCCCTTTTTGCATTTTTATTTTTCCCTTTTACGTTGTTTTGTTAGATTTCTCTGCAGATGAAAGAGTTTTTGAAGAATCTCTGACGACCTTCCTTGTCAAAAGTCCAAAAGACTAGCTTGGGGGAGTCCGCGCTGACTAGTAAGCTTCACTCTTCTTTCATTTTTCCTTTTCCCCATTAAGCATCTCATTGCATATTTTGTCGTTGTGCTCACATTGAGGACAATGTGATGTTTAGCTTGGGGGAGGGATTGCATTTTTCATATTTTGAATAAAAGAAAGAGAAGATTTTTGAGAAAATTTAACAATTTTTGAACACAATTGAATGCTTTTCATGCTTTGCTTGCTTGTTTACTGTACTATCATGTTACATTTCCCAAACTTAGAGCTTTCAAAAGATAATGATTCAATATTTATTGAATTTTGCATACATGGGGAAGTCTTGTACGTAGTAGGCATGGAATGAATCTATAGATGAGTACGCTTGATCTTGATATTCGGCAAGTTACATATATTGTAAGGTAGAACCTCCTTAGGCTGGTACATCTATACCCAGTCTCATTTAGGTGTGTGTAGTTCTCCTTGTGATGTGTGTCATGTCAAAACGCATAAGTATGGTTCTCATTTAATTACTATAAGCATTGCATTCATGATTCACTAAGATTTGAAGCCTTTTTCACTTTAATTTGCCCTTCAAAAATTAGCCCCTTCATACAAGGGCTTTACAAAATAATAGCTACAGATAAAAACTGCCTACCTTTCGAGCTAGTAGCTAGACTATGGTGTGTGGGTGCTCTTTTGGGAAGAATTGTTCCTATCTGTCAAAGTGAATTGGGAAAACGAAAAGTTCAAGAAGTGAAGTTGTGTTCAGAAAAGAAAAATGAAAAAAAAAGGGAGAATAGAAAAATCGGAAAATTGAAAAAGAAAGAAAAGAAATAAAAGAAGAAGTTGTGAGTATCTCCTAAGAAATGTCAAGTCAATATTCAGAAGGAGTTTACCCTTGTGTTTCGTGTAGAATAAGCCAAATTGTTACTTCTGGCTTCATCGATCGTTTTGTGGGAAATAACCGAAAGTTTGGATTGAGTATTCATTTATCATTGGTCAGTTGCTAGCTCACTCTAATCTTCACATGACCATAACTATTTGTCCACCTTTCACCCATTTCCCAAAGCCTTCTTCTCATTTTTCGGCTTCTTTTCTATGTGCATTGTGATCTTTGACTTGTGTTTTGAATTGTTTACCATATTAGACTGCGGACACATTTTCATGAGTCGTAGATAGGTGAGTGTCTCAAAAACATTTACACATAAAGAAATCACCTTTTTGCATACATTGAGTGTTCGAGTGTACCGTGAGAGTCCATTTGTCAAACGATCATGCAAGAGCCGAAAATCTGTAGTGAAATTCTTTGTGCTACGCCGTTATGTAAATCTCAGCCATGTTTATGTATCATTCATGCCCACGTTGCTTTTGGGTTATGATTCACTATGTTTCCAAAGCTTTATGTTGAGATTTGTTTCCTAATGGTGTAGTAGCCAATGCTTGCAACGTTGTCCTGGTATTGTTTGTTATGTTTGCTTGAGGACAAGCAAAGGTTTAGCTTGGGGGAGTTTGATAAGTGAATATTTGTATGATTTTAACCCCCACTTTAGCTCGGTTTTGTTTGTCATTTGTTCTTTGTTAAGCCATTTTATGAGCTAATATCGTCTTCTAGGCGAATTCATGTGTTCTAACTTGTTTTGTAGGGAAAGTGACGTTTCTACGCCCTTTTTCTATATTTCCGAGCATTTGCCTAGAACCCAACGATTTGAAGATGCAAGCTTGACCGTGTGTAAGCCATTTCGAGAAGGTTCACTAACTTAAGGAAGAGAAGAAGCAAAGACGGTTTTGTAGTTGTCGGAAAACCAATCAATTAGACGGGAGAATTCATCGCTTTACATCATATCCAAGCAACAAACACGGTTGTAGAGTCAAGGGGGATGTTGTAAGTCAAGTCAAAGTGAAGGAAGTTGAAGAGTTAGTGAAGCATAATAAATAAGCAACAAACACGGTTGTAGGGAATTATATAAATTTAACAATGATAAAAATGAATCAATACATGATACATAAGCATTAGAACAAGTTTATGAAGCATAATAAATAAGAAACATATATCCCCTCTCAAAACGACATGTTTGGAAACTAACTAAAAAAAGGGTCCACTTTAAATGGTCACAACTAGAGTTCTAGACATTCAAATGCATAAATTCCAAGTGGAGGTGATAGCTTATTCTCTTACGGTTCCAACGGTAGGTCACAAGCCCAAAACAAGCAAGTAACGAAGGAGATATGATCATTTTACGAAAAGAAGTCAGTGCAGTGAGTCCCAGCCGGTTAGGGGGACCGGCGGCCGGGTACCCGGCTGGGAGCACATTCACCCGAGAACAAAAAGCTTCAACATCCATTTTCAACAATCATCAATAACTATTATCAACTATCAATAATCATCAACAATTATCAACAAACAACAACCCATAGCTACAACAATCAATTCCAACACATTTACTAACATCAAACTATATTACATATCTAATAAATATCACTATATATCTAGTAAGCATCGAGTAAAGCATATAAAACACGTAATGATATCGAGTAACCCTTCACCGTTACCTTTACGCGTCTTCAATCGATTTCTAAGCCTTACTCCACTAGATAGTAATCCTTATCGGGGTCTTGAAGGTCTCCACCTATACAAAGACGACAAAAGATGAATATAATTCACCTTTGAGAAAGACGGAAAAATTGAAAATGAGAAAGACGGTAATTTTATTACCACATAACGTAGAGGACGATGAGAGCGGAAGATTAACACAAAAAGTAGAAGATTTGAGTGAGTAAGGGATGAGTTAAGAGGAGTTTGAGTTTGATTAAAAATGGAGTTAGGGTTTTGGTGGTTTGTATGAGAAAGAAGAGGTGAGTGAAGAAGATGAGTGGAAAAATGAGTATATAAGGTGAGTGGAGAAATGTGGGGAAAAAGCCCAAAATTCGCCTTAAGGCGTAACTCACACGGAATTCCGAGTAAAGTCGGAATACGAATTCGGATTTTCTAAATTAGACACGGAAATTAGGTTCTAGACTAAATCTAAAATTACGCTGAAACGTATCCGTATAATATTTTTAAATTACAAATAGGGTACATTTGCGGGTGTTACACAATGTGGTAAAAATCGTGACTTTGGGGAGCTTTAGCTCAACCCGTGACCATGGTGGGTCGGGTGTGAGTAACAAGTTGAGAGGTTGGATGATGGGAGTTGATGGTTGCCTTGCTAAAATTGAAAGGAATGTTGTTGATATTCGACAA
Source organism: Heliosperma pusillum (assembly GCA_022085475.1). Lineage (NCBI taxonomy): Eukaryota > Viridiplantae > Streptophyta > Magnoliopsida > Caryophyllales > Caryophyllaceae > Heliosperma > Heliosperma pusillum. The sequence continues at coordinate 39,272 of JAIUZE010006419.1, read as the reverse complement.
GAGTTATTTAGGCAACGGGATCGGATGCAATTCTTGGTTAGCCAAGGAGGTGCTTTGGTGAAGAGTGGTGCGTACATGCGCGATGGAATGCACACCATTTATGATGCGACAGAGGCTCTAGCCATGAAGGTTCGGAACTTTGATTCATGCCTCGCCGCCCAAGCTAATCACGTCAAGGAGTGCTTTGATCGCCTTTCCACCCTTGAGTACCGTACCCGACCCGACTATATTGACCCCAATATCATTCGCCAACCCGATTTGCCTTGATTTTTCTTATTTTACCTTGGTTGTTTCTTAAACTAATTATTCCATTCGGCCCATTTTCGCTTATACTTTATTCGGCCCATTGGCAACTAACACTTTTAATCGTGGTTTGTAGTTTAATTCACATTTAGTACTTCATTTTGCTTGCTATGAATCGTTTAGTATTGCGTATTTTGCATATATATTTCTTGCATTGGAGTATGTTATTCTAGTCATTTTATATCCTTGTTCTTGTCTTTTCAATGATGCCAAGAGGGGGAAGAAATGATTATGATTTGAGTCTTTGCTTAAGCTTGCTCCTTGTCAAGACTCGTTATCTCTTAAAGTCTTTCAAGTTATAACTTTGGCTAAGTTGTTATGTTCTTGCGATCAACGTTACTATAACTTTGGTAGTATTTTGTTGAGGGGGAACCATACTTAGTCACATTCATAAGAGAAATCATAAGAGACTTGTCATCATCAAAAAGGGGGAATTTGTTGGACCTATTTTATAGTTTTGATAATGACATGTATTTACTTGATAATGTGCTTTACTTAATATATCATATGAATGTAATTGTGTGCTTTAGTCTTATCATAGCTAACCACAATTACAAGAAAGAAGATCAAAGTTATAAGAGCTTAAGGCATAACTTTGACAATTTCTGTGAGACAAAGTTATAGGAGCTTGAGGTATAACTTTGGAAGTTCATATGCAAAGTTATAGGTACCATGGTTATTACTTTAAAAAAAACAATTCAAGCAAGATCTAGTTCAAATAACACAAGACTCAAGATGGAGGGTCTTTGTGATCAAGATGAAGAGATGATCCGTATAATGAAGATATTTGTGAAGATTAGATAGTATAGGTCGTCATACGGTAACTATTCCATTAGAGTGATTTTAAGTTTGTAAAGTTATGACTCACTTATAACTTTACATACTAAAGTTCAAAGTTATAGCTTTACCTATAACTTTGGATGATAAAAGTTGATGCATGATTTTGGAAATAAATATTTAAATGTTTTCAAAAAGATAAAGAGTATTTTTATATTTATCAATAGTTTTAATAGAGGAATGTATTTATGAGATTCTATTGGTTAGTAATACAACTTATAAGTTGTCATGCTACCTAGGGTTTCTAATATGTTCTATCTCAATTTGTTGTTAACCTAATAAGCCCACCTGGTGGTTGTGCCACCTAGGGTTTCGTGAAACCTAAGGATTGTGCCTCCTAAGGTTGCGTGCTCATAGGGTTCGTGGTGATGAGGAATTTCGGCCTCTATAGGCTTGTTTCCTTGTTTGCCTTAACCTAGGATTCTAGTATATGTTTACAACAATATTTTTAGATATTAAAGATAAATATATTTCTAAAAGATAAAGCAAATAATATTTTGAGATAAATATATTTCTAAAAGATAAAGCAAATAATATTTTGAGATATTAAAGATAAAAATATTTCTTAAAGATAAAGCTAGAGTTTTAGATTTTATATCTCCTATGCTTCTATTATAAATACTCCTTCCATCTCAATCATTCACAACGACTTTAATACAACTGAGAGAATTTTATAAACTGATTTTAAAGCAAACTTTGGGCTAAATATTTATTATTTTTAGTGTTTGTTTTTACGAACAACTCGTGCATCTTCCTTGTTAGTTGCTCACGTGAAATACGTTTTTGGATAATAGTACATCACATAATCTTACTTATTCTTTAACGAGAAGCCTTGTGAGTTATATTGTACTTTTTTATTAATGTAAGATAGTATAGAGTATTTAGCGATACTCACCTTGAGTTATAATCATAGTTGATTATACGAGTGGGTTGATAATTTATATAATCCGGAGAAAGGTACTAAAGATTATTAATCGAGAATAGTGGACGTAGGTTTCGACTTGTGAAACTGAACCACTTCAAAAATCACTTGTGCCTCTCTTTTCTTTTCGTTATTTCGTTACTTGCATTTACTTTGATTAATTAATTTGTTGATTTTAATCTATAGAATCAAATAATTAATTACATATCATATAAATCGAAAAAGTGGGGCTAGTTTTTATAACTCAATCCACCCCCCCCCCCCCCCCCCCCCCCCCCCCCCCCCCCCTCTTTCGTATTCGATCAATAGACTCTACACTTCACTTAACTTCATAAAATTTATAGTACCCGCAGCTATAACCTTCACTCAACTTTAGTGAAGTTATAGCACTTCAAGCTATAAACTAATACGTGCGAGCTTATAGTATCATCAACCATAACTCTCTTCCGTCACAGTTTAGTCCTCTATAACACCATCACCAAGGGCTCAACTCTACAGTACAAACCGCCATATCACCACCACGAGTCTTGTTATAGTACACCGCACCATATCGTCACTTTAAAAGTTATAGGTCAAATAGGTATAACTAGGGTAGCTTACATGAAAAATTATAGTTTAATAAGCTATAACCTTAATTATATAAACCAAAACCCTAATTCGTCAACATAAGCAAACCCTAGCCTCTCCCACAAGGAGGTGACCGAAACCCTAGGCCACGGCAACCCGACGGTCGCGCCACCACCAACGACGCTAGGGTTCGCGATTTGAACCCTAGTTCGTACACCAAATGAATAATTGGAAATAGTATAACAACATAAATATTAAATGCAATTAAACATGGTAATGACAAGGATAAATAACCACACAAATAATTAATCATACAATCAATTATTATATCATGTTAATAATTCACTTTCTATAAACACAATTAAAGGAAAACACTTAGTTACCTTTTTAGCAGAAAATTACGAAAAATCCTCTTTTAAAATATAGCAATCTTCCTCCGGATTGTCCACGAAGCCTTCACCATCATCATCAATACGTGCCAACAATAATAACGATCCTAATTAATAATCTAGCGCATAAAACTACGAAAAGATGGAAATAAAATATAAAACTTACAACGATTGAAGAATAGATTGGCTACGATCGATCTAGGAACGAAGATAAATGATTAATGATGAAGAAATATGGAAGAAAGGGCACGAAACCCTAGGGAAAGGGCTGCCACCACATGGCACAAAGGAGAGGAAGAGTGGAGAGAATTAGGTTTAGGGTTTTCAAATAAAAGAAAAGAAAGGAGGATAGGTTTAGCTTTGGATTTATAGAGAATTTAATGGGCATTAGAGTTTAATTAGAAAATAAGCCCAATAAGAAAATAAAAGGGATGATTTGACCCAACAATGAAGTCACACTAATATTAGGTATAACCAAGAATAATAAAAATAAGGATTTCCGAGAAATAATTAATTAATTTGAATAAAATAAATAGCGGAAATTTTAGGGTATTACATACAATATGAAAGATGAGTAATTAACTTGATAAAGGATGGAACCCAACCCAATTGCTATTCCTCCTCTCAATTAGGGTTTAGATGCTCTTACTCCCTTATGAGATAATAGAAATAAAAGACTCTATATTTGAAATTGGGGTATGTATATATATATATATATATATATAGGTAAGATCGGGTGAGTTCACCTAAATATTTGAGTCCGTGAGTCCAGGTATACAATATCATATATTACACGAAACAATATCACTAGTTATACTAAATAGTATCACGGAAAACAAAAAGCACAAAAGTGTTAAAAATATTTTATGTCATACAACTCGCCGTTGACGACGACCACCCACCAACCAATAATGACGACATATACAAGCACCTAGATGACACAAGCAAACAATTATCCGGCACCGTCGTCACCCATTATTTATCCCATGTTTTAATTGTCAATCTTCATAGTCCTCCACCCATACACATTACTCTTACTCGGAGCTCACACCACCCCGAATCACAATAAAATTTGTCATTGTCGTCGTTAAATTAGGGGTTATGATAAAAGAAGCTATATACAATAAACTTTGGTGAACCACCAATAATAGTAACTTTCTGGCATGAAAAGGCGAGAGAATGATGGTGTTTGTCGGAGCTTTGGTAGTGGAATCAATTGGTGTGAAAAAAAGTATGAGAAAAAAAAAGTTAGTAATATTACGCGAAAAAGTGTTTCAGTGGTGTGATATTGTATAGTATATCCCGTGATATTGTTTAGTATAACTTGTGATATTATATCATGGACTCACGGACTCAAAACGTTTGGGTGGACTCACGTGATCCTAATTCTATATATATATATATATATATATATATATATATATATAGAGAGAGAGAGAGAGAGAGAGAGAGATAGAATCAGGTAAGTCCCTTAATTTAGGTGAGTCCCTAAGTTCTGATCTAAACCATTAGATCTTATAAGAAATGGATGGTTGAGATTAGATGCATTAACACACTTATCTACTACTAATTAGTGATAATTTGAATTCTGAAATTTTAGAACAAGTGTTTGAAACTTTATCAAAAAAAGTTGTAACTTTTGTTTATATATATATATATATAGATAGAGAGAGAGAGAGAGAGAGAGAGAGAGAGAATCAGGTAAGTCCCTTAATTTAGGTGAGTCCCTAAGTTCTGATCTAAACCATTAGATCTTATAAGAAATGGATGGTTGAGATTAGATGCATTAACACACTTATCTACTACTAATTAGTGATAATTTGAATTCTGAAATTTTAGAACAAGTTTTTGAAACTTTATCAAAAAAAGTTGTAACTTTTGTGTTTTACGAAGGTAACTTTAACCTTTAAAAGTGTAACTTTATACAAATTTAGTGATTTTAGAGTAACTCCAGCCTTAAATAGTGTAAGTTTATGCTAATATAGTCAATTTTGTATATTAATTTGAATTTATGTAATTTTAAGAAATAGTTTATGTAACTTTAGTCTTTTACGCGTGTAACTTCACTATTTTGCGAGTATAACTTTAGTCTTTTAAGACTGTTTTTATTAAAATTTGAAATTATGTAACTTTACTCTAGTTTTATTACAATTTTTATGTAACTTTAGTTTAATTTCATGTAACTTTACTCTAATTCTATGTAACTTTAGGCAAATTTAGTAACTTTTTGGCACAATTTTATGTAAATCTAGCCAAGATTGTGTAACTTTATTTATGTAACTTTGATAGTAAGTGGATAACTTGAGTCCAAGGCCACCACCACCACCCCCTAAATAATACCACCACCACCGTCCAAGCGTCACCTACCCCCCACGAGACCCATATCCAGCGGCCACTGCCACAGATTATTCGACTCCGACAGACATTTTGAAAGAAAAACAATCACTACGACAGACTATACGGCTACCGCCAATGCAAACCCCAACACCACCAAATAGATCTGAGATAGGGATGAGAATAGGCCGCATAAACCACCACCACCGACACTCCCACAAAGAAAGAAAAAACGAGATCTGAAAAAAAGGAGCCGTGGTTAAAGAGAGGAGGAGAAAGAAGACATCAGCGTGGTGGAGGAAGAGGACCGGCGTGGTAGAGAGGGAAGGAGATCGAGGGAGAAGAACAAGGAGGAGCAGCGTGTTGGAGGCATGGTGGCGGTGAGAGGCGACGAGTGGAGAGACAAAGGGAGGTGGGGGCCGCCGCGTGGGAGGCCAATTGGGTGGTGAGAGGCGGCGAGTGGGGAGGAAGGGAGTCCGCGGAAAGAAGGAAGCCGAGAGGAGGAGGTGGTGGCGGCTGGCGGTAAAGGGCGGTTGGAGGAGGCGGTTGGAGGAGGTGGCTGGTTTAAGAGAGAAGTGGAGAGAGAATTGGGTAGAGAGAGCGGGGGGTTAGGTTTTCTGATTAGGGTTTGGGTGGGTTTAGAAGGTTTTATATTAGTTTTATATTTTTTGATTTAATCTTCACCATTCAATTGTTTGCTCTAATGGTGTAGAGAAAGTGGATAGGTTTTCTTATTAGGGTTTGGGTGGGTTTAGAAGGTTTTATATTTGTCTTTTATTTTTTTATTTAATCTTCACCATTCAATAGTTTGATCCAATAATCAATATTAGTTCTCATGGACTCACCTAAGAAATGTGGGCTTATGTGATCCCATTTATATATATATAGTTTGAAATGGAATCACATAAGTCCACCTTTCTTAGGTGAATCCATAAGTCCTAATCTAGACCATTAGATCAAACAAATGAAGGGTTAAGATTAAAACACAAAATAAAAAGGCTGATATAAAATGTCTAAACCACCCAAACCCTAATAAAAAAACCTAAACCCCCTCTCTCTCTACCCACTTCTCTCTCCACTTCTCTCTCAACCCTCCTGCCACCTCCCAACGGCCACCTGCTCCGCTCGTCCGCCACTTCCACCAGACGCCTCCACTAGCCGCCGCCACCTGCCGTAATTCGCCGCCAGCCATCACCTCCACCATTTGCCGACAGCCTCTACCTCCACCATTCGCCGCCTATCGGCCTCCCTTCCTCTCCACGACCCGTCATCGTCCTCCTCTCGGCCTCCACTTCCTCCTCTCGGCCTTCACCAACCGCTACCTTCCTCCACCTCCTCCTCTCGGCCTCCACCAGCCGCCACCTCCTCTTCCTCTTTTTGGCTTTCCTTCCTCTCCACCAGCCGCCACCTTCTCCTCTCTATGACCACGACCTCCACCTATTTTTTTTTTTCAGATCTATTTTGTGTGGTATGTTTTGTGGTGGTGGGTTAAAGATAAGGGTGGTCGGTCGTATGGTGGGGAAGGCGGTGCGTGAGAAGGGTTGTCGAACGGTGGTTGTTGGTTGGCTGCGGTGGGGTGTCGTTAGTTTGGTGGTGTGGGTGGAGGCAGGTGGAGGCGGGTGGTTGGTGGTGGCGCTCCGACGATGTTTGGGTTTGACAAGTTAGTTGGTGGGCTAAGTTACAATATCAATGACTAAAGTTACAATATCAATAACTAAGTTTACAAAAAAATTTAACTAAATTTACATAAAATTAAAAAAAAAAGTATATAAAAATTGACTAAAGTTATATAAAATTTTATCAAAGTTACATAAAATTTGGCTAAAATTACATAGAATTTGGATAAAGTTACATAAATTTTGACAAACAGTTACATAAATTTTGACTAAAATTGCATAAATTTAAATTCATATATTCAAAATTATATTGTATTACATTAATTCAAAATTTTATTTACAAAATGACCTTAAAAACTACAGTTACACCTGCAAAACACTTAAGTTACGCTCGTAAAAGATTAAAGTTACATAAAATATTTGTTAAAATTACATAACTTCAAATTAATATATAAAATGGACTATATAAGCATGAAGTTACATTATTAAGGGTTGAAGTTACACTCGTAGATGACTAAATTAGTATAAAGTTACACATTCAAAGGTTGAAGTTACATTCGTAAAAAACTAAAGTTACAAAATTTTGTAATAAAGTTACAAAAACTTGCTGTAAAATTTCAGAAGTTCAAATTTTCATTAATTAGTGGTAGGTGAGTGTGTTAATAATTTTAATCTCATCCATTCATCTCTGATAAGATCTAATGGTCTAGATGAGGACTTAGGGACTTATCTAAATTAAGAGACTTACATGAACCCATCTCTCTCTGTAATATTAGGTAAAGGTATTCGGATTTAGGAAATACAAGAATAAGAATATAAACTAATATTTAAAGTCGCAGAAATTAAAATAACATGAGCTGACTACTGGGCATGTCTCGCCCGAGACAAGGCATGTCTCGACCGAGACACACATCATCTCGACCGAGATGGGTCTCCAATCAATCCTCTAGCTAGCCAATCCATTACCAATCACAACCTTTATATTAAAACGTACTAAATAAATGACAATTATTAGAATCTACCCCCCTTAAACAAAACTTTGTCCTCGAAGTTTAAACTCCCCCAAACGACTTACCTGCTTACCTAAAAAAATGTACTAGTTAGCTGACACTAAACCTATCGATGTGCATACATAGATGTTTTAAACAAGGTAATACGAAGGCGGAATGTTACATCTCATCTCCCTTAACCCAAACTTCGTCCCTGAAGTTTCCCCAAACACTACTTGAAACAAATACTACCCATTTCAGTCACACTCATAACACATAATATATATGTTAATACAACTAGGAAACATTCTCATAGCAATGCATCATCACACAGACATCTTTAAAACAACACTTTTATTAAACTAATAGAATTCACATGTAGTACTAATATCACACAATGCAATTATTAACGCAACTATAGATAGACGATGGACTCCATCTTTCTTATTTATCACACCACTAATATTATTTAGCATAACATAATGTTTCGACTTAACCAATTAAACGACAATACTACGACGATTCTTATTGACATAATTTCAGACTACTCTAGAAATTCTACTTCTGAAACGGCACCAGCTGTACTTTCTAGGCCCACCATTGAATGTCACCGTTACTATTACCACATCATCCCTGAAATCAGATTCGGAGTTAGATGAATTAATATATTTATCGGTCCTCTCGCCTCTAATGTGTCATCCTGATTCATCTCCATATTTTCCTCCGTGTCAATACTGATTTCTATTACTTTGTAATTCTCATTGCCTCTTTCTGACCTCAACTCCCCCTTCGTCCTCTTATTTCTCACACGGCTACATTGATTCTGCTCAACTCTTTACGAATTATAGATTTGATTCCTCAATTGTTCTGAAACGTGCTCATAGGTCAACTCATCTGGGAATTCATCAAGACCCCCACAATACACATAATAACCCAGGTATTAAATTTGGATAACGTACTCTTGCCTATAAAACTCTTTTGCATATCCCATTTCACCTTTCTTAGGAATGGTGCTTACTAACACATAAGCCCTCAGATGCTCGTCAGTTAGATATCTAATATCATCATGTTAAACCCTTCTAATATTGGAACGTGATCATCAAAAGCCATGTTAGGGTGCATCTTAAACTCTTCTAGTCGCGATACTGATGGAGGACTCATCCTACTATAGTCACACACTTAAACCATATTAGAACCCAACAATTCATGGAACTCAATTAATCAATTTTCACCACTTATTAATTCAGACAGTGGTCTCGCGGTAACGATATACTCATATCGACATAAAACTAACGAAATTCAAAAGCAAATTCTCAGGGCTATCACCCATAAAAATTTTAAATTTATCATATCATACGTGGTTCAACTACACACAAAAGGCAGCCAAAACAAGTGGAGGCAGACTCTGTTATTTTTTAACGCTCTTTTGTTAGATCATAAACTATCGAATACCATTATTGTCTATCAAGCCATTATATATTACCACTCATATTATATCGATTTCATTTCCAATTCCATTAATTTACATGTCAATAACCTTATTAGCTCAAACCAAGTGATACATGCTCGATTTTCATGCTTTAAACTTACCTCTACCACAAGTCCTAATCCCAATTACTTCAATGAATCTTGCTCAATGAATTATTAGTACAAACCAATCAATTTCAACATGGTCATAATTCATCTTGAATCTAATACTACACAATATATGTCACTTTATCAAGTTATCACATACACTTTCTCATGCTACTAACAGGAATCGTCAATTGTACATATTTCATTCACATATGTTCCACGTCACAGTCATTCAATTCCTCTCATTCTCATGGCATCAACACTATTAGTTATTTATACAACGTACTTGAGACAATCATACCTATTATCAACAATACTAATTTTATTATAGCATAAGTACCCTTCTTGGCCATTGATCTTTGGAAAACAATAAACAGTATAAGCATAACAACTCATCACTAGCTTGAAGCGAGATTAACACCAAACAGTCACTGTCTTGGCCAAGGATGCATGTCTTGACCGAGACCAGTACTGTCTCGATCGGGACAACACTGTCTCGACCGAGACACCTCCATGTTTCAACCAAGAAAATCCTCTGGTCCTACCGGTCCACATATCAAACACTAATACAGCACATTCATATTACAAGGATTCGATTATATCATTTTCATCATGTTGGTATTATCATCACATCATTACATGTTATACACCATCACAATTAACATTCATTAACATAAAATTAACTTCCACCTCGTGTAGCATTAATATCTCATTCACATATTTATATTCATCATATGGCATAAACAGTTTCCTCATCATGTTTCTCATCATGTCCACATGCGTCCATAACACACACACAACAAGATTAATATTCATATTCTTTCGCATTCATCGTCTCACCTTCACAATCTCATGTCTTATGATTAAACTCATATTTCAACCAATAATCGCATCACAATTATATCACCAATACAGTATCATTAGACTCCTATAACTAAAAGCATCAGTAGATCACATAACACCACACTCTTTACACTACCCGCGATTACCGGCTCAAAACTAAGAGGGTCATGGTACGAATTAAGGACGTCTCCCTAACCGTACAAAGAGGGGCTCCTAACAGTTTCTTCCCGGGGTTCATTTTATTAGACAACTATATTTATTAGGTTCATTAATTTTGGCTCCAAGATCGATTGCTCTGATACCACTTTGTAACACCTCTATTTATCCAGGATCCTTAGCTAGACTTCCCAGATAAATAGGGTTGTTACCATCTTGGTTTCTCGAGATAGTACATATTGAAACCACAACCATAAGAGTAATTTAAAATACTATATTACATAATGAATCACTCGTCTTGAAAAATTTCAAACGAATAACCAAACTAATACAGCGGAAGACAAAAACTTACAACTTAAATACTAATAAACACTTAATAGTCACCACTAACTATAAGACTCGTCTCGTAGCGTATCACATCCCGTACAAACATCATCCAAAGTCAAGCTCATCAACTTACTAACCTGTAAGATACGCTGCTCCCCATTTGAACGGAAATAACAAATGGATCATAACAGGCCACCAATTTTAAAAGAGTTGGGTGGACGACACACACACATACTACTAAAACAAGTCCACCGACGACTGAGTAAGGATTATCTTACGCATCATACAATATCATATCATTAGTACATATCAACAACAGTCATCCACAAAACAATATAAGACATTCATAATCTCACGTCGATGTGTGACACAACATACTTAGCACAAATCTCCCAGTCACATTACTCAGCACAACTCTCCCTTTCACCGTGCTTATACACACTTGGCAGATGGGACCAACCTCCTAGTCACCCTGCCCAATTCAAAAAGGTACAAGTCTTCGAATCCCCGTACCCTTGCATTCACCACCACGACCGCACCACCCCTCCCAATCACCGTGAAAGGCACAACCGCAACACATGCCTTACATTAATCATTCACTTATTTTATTCGCAACACATACTACATCATATCCGTGTATTTATAGTCACATTCAATATCATAACAATTAACCATCCATAACAAACAATCAATCAAAACCGAACACAATCATGAAAACGCACTATCAACACCTACATGCACGTCTCGCTCGAGATAAGGCTTTCTAGGCCAAGACGTCGTTGTGTCACCTGAGATGGTCCTTTTCTCGGCCAAGACGGGTCTGACTTGCTCGTGACGAGTCTGTACTGTAGTTTAGGATGAGTAGGATCAAACCTACCTTTCGGAAATTACGAATGCACACGCAATAGTAATCAAAGATCGTTCCCTTTATCAATTTGCCTCCTATACACATAATAATCATACTATAAAAAACTACCCAGATACAATCATAAATAATACTATCAATTCCTCAATCCAAATCTAGGGTTAGTCTCTTATCAATAAAGAAGGAAAATTAAGATGAATACTAAATAGACTAATGATAATTCAATAGATAAGGCCTAGTCCAAGGAATAATTCAATAAGATTATAAACTAATATTTAAAGTCGCGAAAATTAAAATAACACGAGCTGACTACTGGGCATGTCTCGCCCAATATAAGGCATATCTCGACCAAGATAAGTCTGTTTCAACTAAGACACCAATCATCTCGAGCGAGTTAGATCTCCACCCCAAGCTAGCCAATCCACTACCCAAGCACAACCACTCTATTAAAACGTACTATATAAATTACGGGTATTACAGCAAAGCAAAGAAAGAGAACAAATGGCATCCTCGAACGGTCAGATGTGACCAAGCTATAGTTTACGGCCAACCACGCAAGAAAGGTAACTTCCCTAGAGAAATTCATATTCAACACATGAAGGGTATCAAACAGTAAGAAAAGCTAAGATGTCTGCAGCTTGTTGAAATACGACACGAGTTTGATTTCCTCACAAACAGATACGTAGGTTGTCTTTTGATAAGGGCCAACCCACCATCTTATGACATTGCAAACAACGAGGCGTCTTGACTCAGTGCCTTAATTAGGTATGTCTCTCTATCTTATAGCTGACGAACTTATATGCGCAGGTCTAATGGACCCTAAACGTCCCGCGGAATCCTCAAGTCGGTAAACTTATATGCGCAGGTCTAATGGACTAGGCTAATAAAATATGAATGTAATTAGGGAAGTAAGGGGTCGATCTAGGGGAAACGGGAGTTACTTTTTATAATAGTCTCTGGATGATTAATTAGCTTGGAACGAATGTTGATTTTGGTGATTTGTAAGCAAAATAAAAGCATAAACACAATTAAAATTATGATTATAAGAAAGATAAAGAAGTCTAGTGAGATAGGTTCTTACATGTAGATTACTTTATGTCAAGTTGAGTTTAGAAATCATGCAATTGATTCATTGTTTAGGTCATACAACATCTCTAAAATGTTGCTACCATATTACAAGATCTTGCGAGTTTTCACGTTTAACTAGTTTCAACTACAATGCTATGCTTTGTCGATTCAATTCCCGTCTTTCGGTCTTAGGAAAGAACATCAGATTTAGTCAAAGATTGTGATCAAGAATAATCAACTAACAATAAAGTCCAAGGATGCAATAGAATAATGATACAAATGCAATAACTTCTTTCCAACAATTTCAATCACTAATCATACATGACTCCTATATTCCCCTAGGATTAGGATTACTCACTCATAATTAATAAATATAGAACTATTGTCATATTACGTTGAATTAGATTAGTCATGGATGATGTATGAATGCAATTCAAAGTTTATAATGGTGGTAACATTATGATGATAACAATGATTAAAAGTGACAATAACAATAATAGGATTATGTGGACAAGAACTTAGATTGTGTCATAAAATAAAGACTATATAATTAGATTAAGATTAGAAATGATAAGAAATTAACAAAGGATAGAAATGTTACATGAATAAAGAATTAGAATGAGGTATGATCATCCCAAGATACTAGTAAAAGTATCACAAACAACCAAACTTTTCCTTCCAACCCTTCTAAACGATAAAAAACTACTAGACTTTTAGTAGAACAAAAGAGAGGGTTAAGAAAGAACTAAGAGAGGATTTGAGTTGTGAGATTGTTAAGTTTGTGCTGAATAGCTCTTCTTATAGAGGCCTTGGAAGACGCGTGAAAGCAATGCCCATCAAAACACTTCATAAATTGGAGGGAGTCCAAGCGAAATGCGAGTAGAATACTGCGAACCCGATCGGGTTTAGCTGTCCCCGATCGAGGACGCATGTCTGTAGGCGTAGTTGTTTCATCTTCCCTTTTTCACGCTTCCTCCTGTATGCAAACCCGATAGGGGATGTGATATCTTACTTCGAAAGACTTATTTGAGTGCTTATCCTTGACATTCATTGACCCCTAAGACCCGATAGTCAATTCGATCATTTTTTAAAGTCATATATGGATCCTATTCTAAGAATATAAATAGGTATAAGACTAAAATTAATTCAAATGAATCTTAAATAATAAATCGAATGAGTTGTGTTTGCAAACGGGGCAAGACCGTCTCGCTCGAGATAGCTTGGTCTCAGCCGAGACACATGCTAGACCAAAGCCCTTGTTTTCTTCTTAGTTTTGTTTCCTTTATCTTGTTTGATTAATTATTGCATGTAAATTATCGTAGTATGCTAACAAATAAAAGAATCGTAAAAGTAACATAGGGTTTGATCAAATTAGACGTATGTATTAGTTTAAACAAACTTGAATAGAAAAGACAAGTATGACTTTAAATTCATTAATCATGTGTCATTGATGGTGACTCAATTGAGAGTGTAAAAGCGTGATGTAGGGGTACGCGTCCGCTCTTCACCTATAAACGTAACCTTAATTTCCTTTCTTTGGCACCATCTTGTTAGTATGGGTGTGTGTGCTTCTCACCTACCCATTTACAATCGATGACATAGAATTAGTATCGTTAGTTGGTCATTGGGGTCGTGTAGAATGCATGGTTATCGTGTTTCTTTTGTGTCATAGTTTGTATTTTTTTATTACTTTGTACAATTTAAAATATAGGTCAATTCGAGTCAAAATAGTCTTCTTTCAAAAGTTGTTTTAGAGTCACTCGATCATGTTTCCAAAGTACTCGATCGAGTCGAGAGGTTAAGCCTTGTCAGAAGTGTCTAGTCCATTTGTATATAGTATCGAGTTGTCTGATTATTGTTTTTGAGTTAATTTTGTGCTGGCGAGATGCCTGTGTTATAATAGAATAGTTCCCAAAATGGCTCCCCTCTCCTCCAAGCCTTGTATGTTTTATTCATGTTGCAAATCAAGTCCACTAACATGCTAAAACAATTTCTTCGAACTAGCATACATGCATTAAATCACATAGAAATCAATCACGCATGCTTAGGGTTTATTTGTAAAACGAATAATTACATAACATTTTAATCGAGTATCTACGCATAAGTGTGAAAATTAGCACTTGCCTTAGTAACAGTTGTTGTGAAACGATTGGGGTTGGGTGTGTGAATGCAAAAGGACTTTCCAACACGTACATTGATCCCTTACTCAAAATCTATGGTTTTCGGATGGCTGAATCCATGGGTAGCAAGAGTCATTCAATTCGAGTGATTTAGGGAGACAATTCTCTAAACTTTAATCACTCGTAATCGATTTGCACTTTGCTTTTGATGAAAGGTATAAAGTTGACTTGAACGGTTCCAAGTTCCCACAAAACCTGGTGGCGACTCCATCTAAGAATACATTAGATTCGGGTCGAATCCTAGGGTCGAACAAAGCTTGTGTCAGATCTCCGCGACGTAGGTATTGCGCGGGGGGTGGTCTACATACATAAACAACGAAAATAAGATAATCTCAACGTAAAGCATGAAAGTCCATAGACCTTAATTAGACTCTTCTAATTAGTTGCTAAATTACTTGTTAATTTAGTATTTAATGATCTATGTAACATGCATGCAAATATAAAGACATTTATATAAAGGAAGAAATTTCCTCACATTGATATGGAAAATATAAGGGCACAACAAGAACTCCTTCTTTTTGTTCTTGAGCTAAAAATATGGATGAACACAAGTAATCTCCAAAGTAGAAGATCTCCTCTAAGTTGCACGAAGATTAACCCAAATAATCTACCCTTATTATTAACTAGATAATAAGATAGATATAATACTACTAATATTATGACTATATTACTACACTAGTAATACTTAGTATATATTAGTATTTGAGAGTTTTTAGTGAGAAGAAGAGTTTTAGAGAGAAGTAAACAAATTGCACAAAATGAAGTAAGTATAAAAATGAACACAAATGCTCATTTTAAAGGCCATTTGGCCGGATCATGTAGTCCACATTTGGACTATTATTTTGTTCAATTTGATCACATGCATTAGAGTGGAGTGTTGTAGAGAAGATGATGATTGTTTTATACTTGTTATGTCACTTTCAAATGCTAACTAAAGAGTTACAACAAGAACAACAATCATCACCATTCTAACTACATCATAACCGGCCATGTTGGCCTAGTTGGATCCATTTTGATTTTTGATATTTGTCTCACAAATACTTATTGATCATATGGTTAATTATCTTGTATAATTAAGTGTTAATTTGATCATATAACAATTATATGACTCAATTAAATAAATAATATGTACTTAACATTTTAAGTAATATTTTACCATTATATCAATATATAATGGGTCCCACAATGCTTAGTTAATTTATTTTACAACTCCTTGTAAATATAATTAACTAATTACCTCTATCTCAAAACCTCAACTAATTTAGTAATTTAACGATTAATTACTAAGTTAAATCTTATTTAATCGTATTAAAATAAGATATAAATTTATTAGTCAATTATCGCATAATTGAAAAATAAGTTTAATCGAATTTGAGTTCTTAACTCAATTTCTAACATTAACTCTCGTACATATCGAATATATGTAATGTACTAATTAACTGTATCGTATACAAATAATTAGTTACTCTTTGGATTTCATCCTTTAGGTGTGACCGAAAGGGATCAGTTGATCACCGCCGTCAAACGACAATAACGTCAAACTCTAGTCAGCCAACCGTTATTGATTTACGTTAATCAACTGACTAATCATATATATAGTCAATAAATATCCCAATTATATTCCATAATAAGATTTATTATGTGGCGCACTTTTGTGGAGGACACCTACTCCAACAATCTCCCACTTGTCTGACACAAGTGTGCGTCACCGATTCTCTTGTCTCTTTATCACATCCCCCACTCAACGCAAGCTGTCTTTCAGGTCGCACTTGCGATTGACAATATCTAGAGTGGTTGTCCGATAGGGAGAAGTAACCTGTCTGACCGTAAAAAATCTACATAGATCTCTTCCGAGCGTGCCAACGCCATTTACAGTTAAATTTCCTCGAGTGGCCTAAGATGTGTTTAACCACCCAGGGCAAAGTGTGTGTCGCAGACAGTGAACTGAACAGCAGCAGGATCATCTGCTCTGTATGATGCAGATCACCATGATCTAGAAGAAGTCCATCGGCCTCCTTTTACGGCACGACCTAGAACATCAACCAAAACCAATCGGAAACTGCACCGACTCAGATAGACGGTCGCCAGTCAAAAGAATCGACTTATAGGAATACGATAGAAGACCCTGCCACGACCAGGCATCAAATAATTGATTTAAGGGTCTCTACAATGTCACTGTCCGACAGAGTGTCATACAGTCTGTCTATGTAAACGACCCGTCATCTCCATGACCCCATGGTGCTGAACCAACCATCGATCGACTTACAATCTAGTCATTTCGAGACGTCACCTCATTGAGTGACTAGGGACAAAATACTAAGTTCGTCCTATTCACTTGAATAGGGTCCAACAATCTATTCGGATAAACAAAGTATTAAATTTAGTCAAACTAAATAAAAGAGTTTAAAATAAAACTCGAACAATAAATGCCATTATCATATACGAAATAATTAATACAACATTCAATTATTACATATTACATAATCTAAAGGAATTCTGGCACACGTCTCAATCCCATTGTGACGACATGACCATCATGCTTAGCCTTTGATAAAGGCTTGGTTAAAGGATCAGCAATGTTGTCATCTGTCCCAACCTTACAAATGTCAATTTCCTTTCTGTCCACGTAATCTCTAATGACATGATATTTCCTAAGTACATGTCTAGACTTGTTACTAGACTTGGGCTCTTTTGCCTGAAAAATAGCCCCACTGTTATCACAATAAATTGTGATAGGATCTTTGGCAGTAGGGACTACTGTTAGTCCTTCCAAAAATTGCCGAATCCACAAGAATTTCCTTTGCAGCTTCAGACGCTGCAATGGTACTTGCTTTTGTTGTAGAATCCGCTGTAACGCTTGATTGAAACCTTCCAGCAAACAGCTCCTCCATTCATATATAAACGTAGCCGGGATTGGGATTTCATATCAATCCCATATCTGTTGGAAACTGGCATCGGTTTACACCCTTACACGTAACTCAGTCTCGCCTCCAAACACTAAGAAGATCAGTAATCCTTCTCAAGTACTTAAGGATGTTCTTTACGGCTATCCAGTGACTCTCACCTGGATTTGCTTGGTAACGACTTGTCATGCTCAAAGCATATGCAACGTCGGGACGAGTGCACATCATAGCATACATGATTGATCCAACAGATGATGCGTAAGGGATCAATTTCATGCGTTCAATCTCCTTGGGTTTCGTAGGGCAATCTGACTTGCTCAAGGTGATCCCACTTCCCATAGGAATAAAGCCTCTCTTAGAGTCTTTCATGTTGAACCGATCAAGAATCTTATCAATATATGTTTCTTGACTTAATGCTAGTATCCTTTTAGATCTATCCCTATAGATACGGATACCTAAGATGCGCTGGGCCTCTCCTAAGTCTTTCATTTGGAAATGTATTCCTAGCCACTTCTTTACAGAAGTGAGCATTGGAATATCATTCCCAATGAGTAGTATGTCATCTACATACAAGACTAGAAAAGTTACTTTACTCCCACTAAACTTCATGTATAAACATGGTTTCTCGACACTTCGAGTGAAACCATTTTGTTTAATTACATGATCGAAACGATGATTCCAACTCATGGATGCTTGTTTAAGACCATAGATGGATCTCTTAAGTTTGCATACCTTCTTAGGGTTTGATGGATCCACAAAACCTTCAGGTTGTGTCATGTACAATTCCTCTTCTAGAATCCCATTCAAGAAGGCGGTTTTGACATCCATTTGCCAAATCTCATAATTATGAAATGAGGCAACCGCTAAGATAATCCTTATGGATCGAAGCATGGCGACTGGGGCGAAGGTTTCGTCATAGTGAAGACCATGAACTTGGGTGAAACCTTTTGCCACCAATCTAGCTTTATAAACATCATTATGTTTGTCTATGCCACTTTTGATCTTATAGATCCACTTACATGAAGAGGTGTACCTCCTTAGGTAAATCAACCGAGTCCATAACTTGATTGTCGTACATAGAATCCATTTCGATTGAAGGATCATAGCATAGCTTGGAGTGGGACTGAAAATGGCTGCTTTGTAGGTTAGTAGGTTGCGTTACTGCCCAAAAAGTAAACACAGATAGTCATCCCTTCCTCTATAATACAAGGTATCTATCAGGTTGATGACTAATGCTGCTTGACCTCAATAAGGTTCGAAGGATAGTGACCGTACCAGACGAAGAGGGAACCGTTTTTCCTCGTCGTCCTTTTCGGTTTGTGGCTCTTGGACTTCATCAAGTTCAACTTTTCTCCCACTCTGTCTTTTAGAAATAAAATCATTTTCTAAAAAGACTGCATCACGAGACACAAACACTTTGTCCTCGTGTTTATTGTAGAAGTAATAAGCACGTGATTCCTTTGGATATCCTACAAACAGACATTTGTCAGATTTGGGTGCGAGTTTATCGTCAGACTTATTCTTAACAAAAGCCTCGCATCCACAAATTCTCATAAACGACAAATAAGGGACTTTCCCTGTCCATATCTCATATGGAGTCTTGTTTGCCGCTTTAGTCGGGCTTCGATTTAGTGAAAATATTGCAGATAAGATAGCAAAACCCCAAAAATAATCAGGAAGCTCTGTTAGGACTATCATAGATCGAACAATATTATAAAGTTCGATTTACTCCTTTCGGATACACCGTTAAGTGAGGTGTTCAGGGAGGAGTCCATTGTGATACGAGTTACCAAATCTTTCAGGTGTGAATCAAATTCATGGTGCAAGTATTTCACAAACGATCGATCGTAGGGTTTAATCTTTTTATTCAATTGGTTTTCTACTTCATTTTGAAATTTTGATTTTTCAAAAAGCATCACTTTTATGCCTCATAAAGTAGACATATCCATATCTACTCAAGTCGTCGGTAAAAGTAATGAAGTAGTGATAACCACCTCTAGCTCGGATAGTCATTGGACCGCATACATCCGTATGTATAAGTCCTAATACTTCACTTGCTCGTGTCCCTTTTCCCGTAAAAGGAGCACGGGTCATCTTGCCTAGAAGACAAGATTCGCATATGCCATAAGATTCGTAATCGAATGGTTTGAGTACTTTAGATAAAACAAGTCTCTTTATGGGTCGTTCGTTTATGTGCCCTAAACGACAATGCCAAAGATATGATTGATTAGGTTCACCTGTTTTGAGCTTCTTGTTTTCTACATGATAGACCTTTTTTGCAATATCTAGAACATAAATACCTCCAATAGAAATGGCCTCGCCATAAATAATTTTATTTAAAGAAAAAGTACAACGATTGTTCTTAATACAAAATGAAAATCCTTCCATGTCTAACACGGAAATGGAGATAATGTTCTTGGTAAGAGTTGGTACATAATAACAATTATTTAAATACAACTCTAAACCAATAGGCAAAAGAAGAACGTAGGTGCCCACGAAAACTGCGGCTACCTTAGCTCCATTTCCCATGCGCAGGTCCACGTCACCCTTGGCTAGTGCTTGCGCGTCCCTCAGCTCCTGTACATGATTACAAAGGTGAGAACCACAACCGGTATCAAATACCCAAGAAGATGTGCTAGAAAAGTTAATATCTATCATATAGAGTGATGAAATAATTTTACTTGACGTTGTCACACAACCGTCTTTCTTGTCTTTCAAGTATTTGGGGCAATTGCGTTTCCAATGCCCTTTGCCATTACAATAATAGCAATCCGCCTCCGCGTGTTTGTTGATTTTGGGCTTGGGCTTATAAAAGACCTTGCCCTTTCCCTTGCCGACTTTCTTGAAAAGAGTCTTACCCTTTCCCTTGTCCTTTCTCACCCCAAGGTTCATGTTCTTCATTTTCATGGAAAGAACGTCCTTGGGTTCACTCCCACTAGCCTCCATGTCCCTCTCCGCTTGGGTGAGGAGTGCATGGAGTTCATGGAAACTCTTTCCATGCCATTCATGTTATAGTTCACCCTAAATTGGGTGAACTTAGGTGTGAGTGAATGAAGGATCTTACCCACTACCAATTGCTTCGGAATTTTGCACCCTAGACGCTCTAAGGTGTCCGCGTGCTCAACCATTTTGAGCACGTGTGGGCCAACCTTTTGGCCTCTTTGAAGCTTGGTGTCGAAGAATTTCGTAGCCGCCTCATATTGGAGAATTTGAGGGGCTTGCGAAAACATCGACGTAATCCTCGTGAATATCGCATATGCATTGAGAGATATCAATTGGAGTTTGAGTTTGGGTGAGATTGACCAAATCAAGACATTCTTGACGTCATTAGCAACCTTTAAATAAAGGTCATATTCGGCCCGAACCACCGCGGACGATCTAGGCGCGGGTTCGGTGGGGGGCTCTTCGACCAAGTAGCGAAGCACGTTATCGGATATCGCGGCGCTCTTGATCGTTGATTCCCATTCAACGAAGTTACTTCCGTCATCTTTTAGGACACACTTGTCCATGACGGATCTCAACCATGAGTCCTTACCCAAGGTTGCATTGTTTGATGATGTTGACATTGTGCGAATATGGTTACTACAACAAAAAGAAATATATAAACATTCATTGTTAATTTACTTGAAAAACATTTTAACAAGTTTAGCATTTATATAATGACCTCTCACTAAATTATATAAATGATTCCAAGACCCATCTTTAAATAAAAATAGTCATCGCATGCTACCTTTATCTAGAAATGGTAAGTCATTACTTGACTAATTCTACTCTTAGAACTCTTGGTTGACGGATTTCAAGTAAATTCATCTCCTAGTCCCAAGATAACGCTTATCTTGTTGAGTCCAATCCAATTTTAGCTTGTGATCGTATCACCCTACTTACCCGAGGGAAAAAGGGACCCACGAGCGTGGTAGCCCTAATGAACACGGGATTCATAGGTGTTTACTAATTGGTAAGGCTAATCTCAATTTTTAAATATGTGAGAGATCTTGTCAATTTAGTTTATTAATTCCCTATAAGTGAACTAAGTCGGGGAATTGTGAATAACGTTGAATTGACAATAACGGAAAATAAAATGCATGTGTGACGATTTTGGCATGAGCGGAAATAAAGCAAGCAACCAAGCAACGATAAAATCCTAGTATGACCACCTAGCTAATCAAATTAACTAGATAATTAAAAATTCGGAAACCAACTCCTTGGTCCCTTGCCTTTTCACTTGGAACACCTTCCAAAATGGCATCGTCTTGAGGGAGTCACCGGTTTTCATAAAAATAATTACAAATATACAAATATACAAATTCCTAATATACATTTATTCTATAAAATAAAATTATTAAATTATACAAACCGGCGATAAGAGATCGCATTAAAATTACAACCAAACCGTTATTCCCTTACATTTCGGGTAATAACGATTAAAATAACTAGGCCATACTAGGTACAAACTTTGCATAAATTATTAAATAAATGACATTCATTCATTAAACCATAAATAAAATAAATTGCTGCAAAAAATCATGCCAAAATCGCCCTAAACACATTCATGCTCATTGTAGCTCGATTTTACAGGATTTATTGATTTTTAACCATTAAAAATCAATATCAACATTTAAATATCATTTAAATTCAAAATAATTAACTAAACTGATTTATAACTCAAAATTAGTCCCTACTAATTTTGTTGGTCATTAATTAGATCAATTTGATTTCATTTGCTAAATATAACGGTTTAATCATAACAATTATGAAATAAACCCAAAATAAAATATAAACATCATAAAAATTTGAAACCAAATTTTTTTTACATTCTGAAACATTTCCAGGAATTATAAAAATCAAAAAACATTTGCTCAAAAAATTTAAATTAATTTTATGAAGAAATAGCTTTGTATTTAATTGTTTTATCAAATAAAAATCATTAAATATAGTAAAACACTGAAACAAATTATGAAATTTCACCATCATGATAAAAATAAGAATTTAAAATGTACCAAAAATTTTCAAGACCTGAAATGGACGTTTCAGTTTTATGAACATTATGATCTCTAATTATCGACTTTTATCGTATAAAAATCCATAAACATGCAATACTTAATTAAAAGTCACGAAATTTTACATACAATATGTAAGACTTTAATGTGAGAGCATATTAAAATTTCATTGCCAGAATCAACATGAAACTATTTGTAGTTAACTTTTAACTCATAAAATGCATGTTAACTCGGTTTAAAAGCCAAAAATCAAAATAAATAGCAAATCAATCCCTATAATCACGAAATTTGACCACAAATATTTTGAGGTCAGTAGGTATACATGCACCAAATAGTTTTGTCAGAATCGTATTTTAACTCAAACTTTTTGATTTATTAGTTATCTTATAACTTTAATAAAAAATGTCCAAAATGAACATGCATGCTACAAGCTAGCTCTGATACCACATGAAAGTCCATAGACCTTAATTAGAATCCTCTAATTATTTACTAAATTACTTGTTAATTTAGTATTTAATGATCTATGTAACATGCATGCAAATATAAAGACATATATATAAAATAAGAAATTTCTCACATTGATATGGAAATTAAAAGGGCACAACAAGAACTCCTTCTTGTTGTTCTTGAGCTATTAATATGGATGAACAAGAATAATCTCCAAACTAGAAGACCTCCTTCAAGTTGCACCAAGATGACACCAAATAATCTACCCTTATTAATTATTAACTAGATAATAAGATAGATATTATGCTAATAATATTAGAATATATTACTACACTAGTAATACTTAGTAAATATTAGTATTTTGAGAGTTTTTAGAGGGAAGATGAGTTTTGAGAGATGAATGAAAAATAAGCAAGAATGAACTAGTTGTAAATTGAACAACAATTGTTCTATTTATAGCCAAGAGGGCCGGTCCCTTTGATCACCAAGAGAGTGATTTTTCTTCTTATTTTATTGCCATGCAAAGTGGTGGAGTGTAGTGTTGAGTAAAATGATTTTAGGTTTACTATTCATGTCATAATCACATGTTACTTGTGAGTATGAATAAGAGCAACCATCATCACTACCCACTACACTATAACCGGCCATGTGAGGCCTAATTTGATCCATTTTGATTTTTGATATTTGTCCCACAAATACTTATTAATCATATGCTTAATTATCTTGTATAAATAAGTGTTAATTTGATCATATAACAATTATATGACACAAATAAATGAATAATATGTACTTAACATTTTAAGTAATATTTTACCATTATATCAATATATAATGGGTCCCACAATACTCAGTTAGTTTATTTTACAACTCCTTGTAAATATAATTAACTAATTACCTCTATCTCAAAATCTCAACTAATTTAGTAATTTAACGATTAATTACTAAGTTAAATCTTATTTAATCATATTAAAATAAGATATAAATTTATTAGTCAATTATCGCATAATTGAAAAATAAACTTAATCGAATTTGAGTTCTTAACTCAATTTCTAACAATTAACTCTCGTACATATCAAATATATGTAATGGACTAATTAACTGTATCATATACAAATAATTAGTTACTATTTGGATTTCATCCTTTAGGTGTGACCGAAAGGGATCAGTTGATCACCGCCGTCATACGACAATAACGTCAAACTCAAGTCAGCCAACCGTTATTGATTTACGTTAATCAACTGACTAATCATATATATAATCAATAAATATCCTAATTATATTCCTTAAATTAGATTTATTATGTGGCGCACTATTGTGGAAGACACCTACTCCAACATGTAAACCATAAAATTTTGAACAAAAATAATAATATGGAAAACAAGATTTTATTTTATAACTGAAAGCTTTCTTGATTCCATTCTTAAAAGCTAGGGTTTTGATATTACTACGAGGGTTTATCGACTTAATCTCGTAGGGAGATGATTTATTGGTAGTAGGGAGATGAAGTCTTTTGACTTTGTTCCATCTGCTCTACTCTAACCCTAAATACAAACTTTATATTTATAGTTGTAATATCTTAGAGGGCAAAATAATAATTAAATATCTAGAATATACTAAAATATTATCACAATATTTTTTGATAATTATCTTTAAATACTAAATATATTATATAAAATAATAGATATATAATAGATATCATCTACTGCAAACGTAGACACTTGGAAATTTGAAACCCATAATAAGTACTCCGTACTTGACAATCCCACAAATCCAAAAGCCAACAATCCAACCGTAATTACAAGTTGACAACAACATTGTATGTTTTGGGAGGAGCACAAATTGCAAGCATAGGATAAGATGATGTTGCTATCAAGCAGCAAGAGCTTCAGATGCAGCACTATTTCCCCTTGGACCCACCAATCCAAAAACAGCAGAAAATTTACAACTACAATCACAAAAATAAAGGCAGATTATTCAGATTATCCAAAGACCAAGAAGATTATAGCTCAATCTGCCATTGCTATTCTTGGATTAGGTTTTGTTGATGCCGGGTATGGACTCTACTCATTATGTTTTTCTCCTAAATATCTCATGATTACTCAATATCCATGAATAGTTAGTAATCTATACTCCCCCGGTCAAGCCAGTTCTACACGTTTAATTAAAATACGACTCACATATATTAAACTAACGTATGAAACTGGATAGTGGCTTGAACGGAGGGAGTATCTTTCTTATCTCTCATTCAAAATTTCCCTCATATTTTGGCCATGTAAAATTGTGTTACATTCGAAATCATTTTTAGAATAAAGCTCTGTTATCAATAATATACTCAGTATAATTAATATATTGCATTTTTGCAATAATATTGATTTGGTTAGGTATAGTGGAGATTGGTCAAGGATTGGAGTGATCTCAAAAGAAACTGAGGATGTGCTCAAGATTGCAGCATTTGTAGTTGTACCTCTCTGTTTGTTTCTTATATTCTCACTCTCTAAGATCCAACTTAAGGAACGAGATTAAATACATGGTCTCGTTAATTATACTCCCTAATTATTAGCCACATTATTAATTACATTACTCCATACTTTAGTTTTTGTCTTTCGAATTGAATTAATGGTTCCTTTATGCAAGCTAAACTCCCTAAAGAACACTTAGGGAAAGACTAATTTTCAGCGAAAGATTTTAAGCGTTTGGTTGACATGCTACCTTGATATGATATTAGAGCTATGCGATTAAAAGATTACCGGTTCAAATTTCACCGTCCCCAGTTTTGAAGTGAAATATTAAGTATTAGGTAAGCAGAGGTCTGCAGTTGCATCCACATTTCAAGCCCACTGGGCATTCGTGTGAGGAGGCGTGTTAAAGTATAAAATCGACAAAAGCTGCGAAAGTAGTCCTTAGCAATTACCAATATATTTTGGAAATAATTCACGTTAAATGAATACCAATATACTCCGTATATTGGAAATTTATTCATGTTAAACGAACATAGTGTACCACCATACACTCATTAATTAAAAGCTGCTAAAGTGGTACTTAGCAATTACCTGATGGATAAACAACAACATTAATTAACCAATACATATATCTAAAAATTATTCTCATAATAAATATGAATAACTTAAAAGACATCAGCCTTGTACTTTCATAACCATGTCAAGGAATGAATCCGCGGACAATGGCACTTGATGTAAGTTGTCTCGTCCCATATCATGATCAGCCCAATAAGTCGTAAACTCGTCGAAACCGTGACAATGAGCCGCTGTATTTCCGTCCCTTGTACCAAAACCGATGTTTTGAGGCACGACACACATCGTCGATTGATTAATCTCATCGACCCGGCTTATAACTTCATTCCTTAACCCTTCCAAAGCAACCTTAAGTTGTTCAAGTTCAACTAACCTTAATTCATCAATATTGATCTTATCCCACCAAAACACACCATTATTATTATCACTATTAATACCATAATAACTCCCATTAACATTATTATTATTATTATTATTATTATTATTATTATTATTATTATTATTTGTTGATGTACTAGCCCTCTTTTCTGCCTCAATTTGACCTATAATATCCTTATATTGCTTAGAAAACTTACAACAATTTTCATTATTATTGTTACTATTACCATCATCATTATCATCATTGCTAAAATGTTGGTTAAATTTAATTTTATTATTCTTAGTAGAATTAATATAACGTTGAACTACAGCCTCAGCACTAGGATGACCAAAACCAAAAAGCTTGCCTGCACCAGAGAAAGTGATTATTGCAACATTAGCACCACATAAGGAACATAGTTCACTGCCCTTCTTAAATAACCCGCCTCGTCGCTTCGAGAACGTTACTTGCTTCCTTGTCTTGTTTGTTATAGGCTCTATTGGGATCTTTCTCTTCCCTTTGTTTGGTGTTTTTGGTACTTCTTCCATTGACGATGATAATAGATGTGGAAAGCTTAATTAATTAGAAGTTGGATAATTAAGTGTTAAATGAGTAAGGAATAGGGTTTATTGAATGTGATTGAGATGCATATGTAATTATATAGGTAGGTTATATGGTATCGAGTATCTTTTCCTTCCATAATTGTACGTAATAAGATCTCAAACGGGAATATAATCTCCAGACAAATTATTTGAGAAATTTAGAAAGTTCCAATTTTTTTTTGAATTGATGCAATGGTATTCTTGATTTTTCACACGTTAGTATGGCGGTGTTAATAAAGGTAATGAAATTTGTCTAGTAGGAGTGTATATCCATTAGTCAATATGTATATTTGGATTTAAATTACATCAAGTTTTGGTATATATCAACGTTTAATTTTAAAAAATAACAAGCGGGTACTTTGTGTAATTTGTACTTATTCTTCTTGTGACATCATTTGTACCTTAAACAAAATTTTATGAACAAAACAAGACTTGCCACAAAGATTAGTGTCATTTTTTTTCAATTGGTTAAGTCCCGTTTTTAACGGTCTGAAGATAAACTGTCAGGTAGTCTGGTCTAAAAGCTTAAGATAAAATCTTAAGATAAAAAAAAAGAGAAACTGAAAGAGTTTAACTACTCTTTTCTCTGTAATCTCCTTGCCTCAATCTCGCTACGTGGCCAGAGGCGAATTAGTTCACAGTCCGTAGGACGACATGCGTGGTAGAAAGTTCAAGATACATAAATTTATAGTTCATTGGCTCGCAAATTATCAACCTTGATCCACTGCCAGAGCCAGCTAATTCTCCCTGGTCGTCGTCATCTCCCTCTGTCTAGAAATGAAGGGCCAAAGAAAAGGTTGCTCTGCTCATTCAGCCCATAGAATTTACTCTTGTCTGAGCTCCCACCACAATAATTATTATATGCGGTGTCACACCCGCAATTTCACAATAAAGTAACACATAGATTGTAGCGGAAAATACGAGATTTTAAAAACTTTGAAAGCAAAACAACGAATGTCACTATATTAGAAAACCAAAACTTAATTTAGTAAATCGTTTATACAAATTGTAACTTAAATAAATACAAAAAATCCCGATCCCTTGATAAATACACAAATAAGATAATAAAACTAATATAAACTACAATAACGCTAAGGGTGATGATAAGTGAATAATTGTATGATTTTAACCCCCATTTTAGCTCGGTTTTGTATGTCATTTGTGCTTTGTTAAGCCATTTTATGAGCTAATATCGTCTTCTAGGCGAATTCCTGTGTTCTAACATGTTTTGTAGGGAAAGTGACGTTTCTACGCCCTTTTTCTATATTCCCGAGCATTTGCCTAGAACCCGACGATTTGAAGAAGCAAGCTTGACCAAGTGAAAGGCATTTCAAGAAGGTTCACTAACTCAAAAGAGAGAAGGAGCAAAGACAGTTTCATAGTTGTCGGAAGATCAATCAATTAGGCGGAAGAATTCATCGCTTTGCATCAAACCCTATCAACAAACCCGATTGGAGAGGTCAAGGGGGATGATGGAAGTCAAGTCAAAGCAAAGGAAGATGAAACGTTAGTCAAGAGCTTCTAGATGTCCACTTACCCGATCGGGTAAGTGTGTACCCGATCGGGTATCCCTGCTGATTCGAGAAAACGGCTTCAACTTCCTATTTTTGTCCTATGTGTTTAATGCTCGACCTCTTCTCCACGAAACCCTAATGCTATTTATAGATGCTCCAGCCTCTCTTCTCAACACACAATCTCATATACAACAATCTTCTTACAAATCCTCTTTAGAATAATCTTTTCTTTTCTCTTTAGTTTAGTCTTTCTAGTTTAGATTATTTTCTTCTTTTGTCTTTTAATCTTAGTTTATTTCTGTCCATTTCATATCAAAACATTAGCTTAGATCAATAGGAATTTCAATCTTTGTGATCTTCTTTGTTGGGTTCAAGAGTTGTAATTCAAGGAACGATTATTCTATGCAAGGGATTTCTATTATCGTTATCACTTTCGTTGTTGATCGTCACCTTGGTATTCATAATTTATCCTTTGTTTATTGTCCTTTATTGTTTTCCATTTGATTGTTATTTTCTATTCATATCATCTAGATTCATTTTCATGTTGTTATAATCGTAATTTCATTTCTTAAATTGTCAAATAGCGTCGTTATTATCGCCACATAGAGAGTCTAAAATTATTGTCAAAAACAACTAAACATGTCTATCCTAGTTTTCATTGTTAATATCATCTTAGACATAAACATTATCATGAGTGAGTAGTCACCTTTCTAGGGTGTAGGGTAGCCATGTTAGATTGATTAAAAGATGATAATTGGATAAAAAAAATTGTGCCTTTAAAACATTGTGTCTATGCATGTTTGGACTTTAACGATAGTTGACGATTCCTGATCAAAATCATTGACTAGTATCGAATTCTTTTCCAAGGTAGACATACGAGAATTGAATAGACAAAGCGTGACATGGTGGATTAAGACCTAGTAAATCGCCTAAAAGCCTGCTAGACCATCTGATCTATGATTGTAATGAACACATCATTCTTACGAACTCGCAATGAATTATTTGCATATCCTAAATCCAATTTCATCAATATGTCAATCTACATGTGTGAACCTACTTCCCTAGATGCTTCTCATTATTGTTAATTCATCATTTGCTTTATTGTTTTCATTTTAGTTTGCTTTTATTTTGTTTTTATTTATGTTCTTTATTAGTTTAGAATTCAAAACCTCAAAACCCAGAAAATCGTTAGATAAAACTCAATTGTGAGACGATTCACAATCCATAGGAAATACCATCTCCCTGAGGATCGACCCCTACTTCCCTAATTACATTAATTTGTTATTAGCCTAGTCTGGGTAAATTATCTTTGTATTGGGCTTGCGACTTGCCCGATCAAATTTTGGCGCCGTTGCCGGGGAGCACCGTTTAGTTTTCCTTTTTCTTGTGATTTTTATCACAATTAGTTTTATCTAGTCTTTAGGAACCCAAATTCCTTTAGACCTCTCTTGATTTTTCTTCTTAGCTTTTCAATCTTATGCCCAGATCTTCTAGACTAAGGACCCCTATTCCTTTAGACCCCGAACTAGAAAGAACTCTGCGTAGGAAACTAAAGCTATTCAACAAAATTTCAAAAGCTTCTGATATCTCAAGTTTAGATCGTATTCGTGAGAAATACTCGGATATCTTACCTAATCTTGAAGGAGAAGAAGATCCATTCTCATCTCCATTTCCAAAAACCAATCAACTTTCAACCAACATTCCATCTTCATCTTCACAAAAGAAAATGGTTCGACTTTCCGACCATTCCAAACCCACTGCAGATACACTTCCAAGGGGTATCGCTACACCTCAAATTACTGCCCAAAACTTCGAAATCAAACCTGCCTTCATCAATCTAATAGAAAGAAATCAATTTGGTGGCAATGCCACTGAAGATCCCAACCTTCATATCCAAAACTTCTGTGACTATTGCTCCACGATTAGACAAACTGGAGTATCCCAAGAGCAGATTAGGGAAATGCTTTTTCCCTTCTCTTTAAGAGGAAAGGCAAAACTCTGGATCAATAGTCTTGACCGAGTTGCCTTAGGAATAACGATGGGATGGTCTAGCTCTTGCTTTCTATCAAAAGTACTTCCCACCAGAACGAACCGCACTCTTACGGAGTCAAATCACTGGATTCCGTCAGAGAGGCGATGAAAGCCTTTATGAGGCATGGGAAAGGTACAAAGAATTACAAAGAGAATGCCCTCATCATGGCCTTGATTCATGGTTCTTAGCTATCACCTTCTACAACGGTTGTTGTGGCGAATCGCGTCGTATCCTCGACTCCGCTAACAATGGTCGTTTCGATCAAATCGATGAAGAAATAGCTAGTACGACTATCGAGTCAATGGCAATCCACGACTCTCAGTATAGCAACTCGCGTGCTATGCCACTCAAAGCCAAGGAGGACGATTCAAGTAAAGTAGCACTCCTGGAAGCCCAATTAGCCCTTCTGCAGCAACAAGTAGGAAGCTCTTCCCAATCCAAGGAACATATCAACGTCACTAACCACGTAGTGTTATGTGAGACATGTGAGGTTGGAGGGCATAGTTTTCAAGAATGTAGAAGTTCAATAGAGCAAGTCAATGCCTATCAAGGATATAGGCAAGGCAACGCTTTCTCAAACTTCTATAATGAAAACACAAAAAACCATCCTTTTTTGTCCTACAAAAGCACTAACATTCAAAATCCCCAACAACAAATTCAACAACCATTCATACGACACCAACAGAAGCCTTACAATCCACCTGGTTTTCAAAACCAGAGACCTTCATTCCAACCTAACTTCAACCAACCATACCAAAATCAACCTCAACACCAACCACCTCAAAATCAAGGCCAACCTAATGACTCAAGCTTGATCAAAATTGAATCCATGCTTCTACAAGTTGTTCGAAAACAAGATTCAATGTTTGCCCAACTTCAAAAGAGTGATCAAGCTCAAAGTGCTGCCATCAAGATGCTTGAAACTCAAATGGCCCAATTGGCTGCCTCTAATGCCCAAAGAAAACAAGGCCAACTCCCACCTCATGGTGAACAACCGAGGGACACCGCAAATGCTATCACCCTTAGGAGTGGTACCACTTCTACGGAACCTCAGCAACCCAAAGAACCAACAGTTGAGCCTTCACAAGTAGAGAGCCAAAAGGATTCTCAACCATCCACCGCTAAGGAAGCGGAAGACAAACCTGAAAAGAAGGATGAACCTGAAAAGGAACCCATCAAAATTCAAGTTCCATTTCCCCAGCGTTTGAGGAGAAATCATAAGGAAACCCAGTTCAGCAAGTTCATGGAAGTAGTCAAAAACCTCCAAGTAATGGTTCCCTTCACTGAATTAATCACTCAAATCCCTTCTTACACAAAATTTATGAAGGATATCTTGACAAAGAAGAGGACTTTAGATGATGTTGAAATCATAGCATTCACCGCTGAATGCAGTGCGTTATTGCAAAATAAGTCCCCTCCTAAGTTAAAGGATCCTTGTAGTTTCTCTATACCTTGTACTATAGGCACCTTCATTATTGATAAAGCTTTATGCGATCTAGGTGCTAGTGTAAGCGTCATGCCCTATTCCATCTGCAAAAAATTGAATATGGGAATTCTCAAATGCACAAGTATCACCCTGCAAATGGCAGACCGTTCTCTAAAACAACCTATGGGAGTTTTAGAAGATGTACCTGTTATAGTAGGAAGATTTTTCATTCCAGTCGATTTCATAGTGTTAGATATGGCTGAAGATTCGCAAATCCATATCATTTTAGGAAGACCATTTCTACACACTGCGGGAGCAGTAATCGATGTCAAGAATGGAAAATTGACATTAGAAGTAGGTGATGATAAAGTTACCTACAACTTAAACAGTGCAATGAAGAGCCCTATGCTTGAAGAGCCTTGCTGTTTCCTTGACATTGTCGACTCAATTATCGATGAATCTATGTATCCATCAATAATTGAGGATCCTTTAGAAGCAATTCTATTGTTAGAGGATATCTCTGAAAACGACAATTTTGAGATCAGTGAGCTGGAAAGGGACTTGACTGGAAAAGAGATACCATCTGAAGAAGTCCAAGAGTTCATAAGCTTAATTGATGCTCATGCCAAGGCAGAAGTACATAAACCTGAACTTAAACCTCTTCCCTCAAATCTAAAATATGCTTTTTTAGATGAGTCTGAATATTGCCCAGTCATAGTGAGTGCTCTCCTAGATGAAAACCAGTTAAACTCACTATTGACTGTCTTGAAAAAACATAAAAAGGCAATAGGATATAAGCTTGAAGATTTAACAGGCATAAGCCCAGACTTCTGAATGCATAGAATCAATTTAGAAGAAGGCCAAAAACCTTGTGTTCAAGGTCAACGCCGTCTTAATCCTAACATGCAAGAAGTAGTTAAAGCTGAAGTTATGAAATTGCTAGATGCTGGCATAATCTACGCAATTTCCGACTCGAATTGGGTTAGCCCTGTCCAAGTTGTTCCCAAGAGAGGAGGAACAACAGTAGTGAAAAATGAAAAGAATGAGCTCATCCCCACAAGGATTGTGACGGGATGGCGTATGTGTATTGACTACAGGAAGTTGAATCAATCAACTCGAAAAGATCACTATCCTCTACCCTTCATTGATCAAATGCTAGACAGGTTAGCTTGCCACAAATATTTCTGCTATCTAGATGGTTACTCAGGATTTTTCCAAATTCCTATCCACCCTGAGGACCAAGAGAAAACCACCTTCACCTGTCCCTATGGTACTTTTGCTTATTGCCGAATGCCATTTGGCCTGTGTAATGCACCTGCAACTTTCCAGCGTTGCATGACTAGTATCTTTTCAGATTTTGTTGAAACTATCATGGAAGTATTTATGGACGACTTTAGCGTCTATGGCATTTCTTTTGATAATTGTTTGACAAATCTATCGAAAGTTCTAAAACGCTGTGAAGAAGTCGATCTTGTTCTCAATTGGGGAAAGTGTCACTTCATGGTGAATGAAGGTGTAGTTTTAGGACACATCATTTCTCAGAGAGGTATTGAAGTGGATCGAGCTAAGATCCAAGTTATTGAACAATTGCCACCACCTGCTAATGTAAAAGGAATCAGGAGTTTCCTTGGCCACGCCGGTTTTTAACGACGGTTTATAAAAGATTTTTCAAAAATAGCCAAGCCCCTGACTGGGCTCCTTTTTAAGGATGCACCTTTTAATTTCACAAAGGAATGTCTTGAGGCATTCAACAAAATCAAACGTGCTTTAATCACCGCACCTATAATCCAGTCACCTGATTGGAATATTCCATTTGAACGTATGTGCGATGCGAGTGATTATGCCGTTGGAGTTGTTTTAAGGCAAAGAAAGGAAAAGTTCCTTCATGCAATTTACTATGCTAGTAAAACCTTAGATCCTGCTCAAATCAACTATGCCACCACTGAAAAAGAACTTCTTGCCATTGTCCACGCCTTAGACAAATTCCATTCATACCTTATAGGATCAAAAGTCATTGTTTACACTGACCACGCTGCCTTGAAATATCTGCTTTCAAAGAAAGAGGCAAAACCTCGACTTATCCGATGGATCTTACTCCTTCAAGAGTTTGATCTAGAGATCCGGGATAAGAAAGGAGCAGAGAACGTAGTCGCGGACCATCTCTCAAGGATAAGAGTAACTGAAATAGGATTGCCAACGCCAATTAATGATTCGTTTGCTGATGATTCATTAATGGCGATTGCGGACTCTTCTCCTTGGTATGCTGATATTGCCAATTTTCTTGTCAGTCGCCAGCTACCTTCTGACCTTTCTTATAACCAAAGAAAGAGATTTTTGCATGATGCAAAATTCTTTGTTTAGGATGACCCTTATCTTTTCAAGCAATGTTCAGATGGTCTGTATAGACGATGTATCCCCCACTGGGAAGTTAAAGGAGTTTTAGAAGGATGCCACTCATCTGCTTATGGTGGTCATCATGGTTCGTCCAAGACCGTAGCCAAAGTTTTACAATTCGGGTTTTTCTGGCCCTCGATGTTTAAAGATTCCAAAGACTTTGTTATGGCTTGTGACGCTTGTCAACGAATGGGTCAAATATCCAAGAGACATAAAATGCCTCAAACGGCATATTAGAAGTTGAAATATTCGATGTCTGGGGTATTGACTATCAAGGACCATTCCCTTCTTCTAATGGAAATCGTTACATCTTAATCGATGTCGACTATGTTTCTAAGTGGGTAGAAGCAATTGTCACCCCCACCAATGATGCTAGAGCTGTGATACGGCAATTAAAGAAGATCATCTTTCCACGTTTTGGTGTACCCAGAGCCGTGATTAGTGATCGAGGAACTCATTTTGGAGAAAAGCAGTTAGACACTCTGCTTGCCAAATATGCTGTGTATCACAGATGAGGATTAGCCTACCACCCTCAGTCCAGCGGCCAAGTAGAAGTCTCAAACAGAGAGTTGAAAACAATTCTTCAGAAAGTAGTCTCAAGATCTAGAACCGACTGGAGTAATAAGCTCGATGACACCTTATGGGCTTATCGCACAACTTTCAAAACCCCGATTGGAACATCTCCTTATCGGTTGGTTTATGGAAAGGCCTGTCATCTTCCTGTCGAGTTTAGAGTATAAAGCTTACTGGGCTATCAAAGAACTCAACTTAGACACTGAGCTTAGCGCTGATAGACGACTTTTACAACTCAATGAGCTAGAAGAGTTTCGTTTGCAAGCTTATGAAAATTCTAGAATCTATAAAGAGAAAACGAAGCGTTGGCACGACAAGAGGATAATTCGAAAAGAATTTAATGTCGTTGACCAAGTACTTCTTTTCAACTCCCGTTTGAAAAATTTTCCGGGAAAACTTCGATCACGATGGTCTGGACCATTCACTGTCACATATGTTAGCAAGTACGGCTATGTGGAACTAATGACTAACAATGGTGAGAAATTCAATGTCAATGGACACAGGTTGAAACTTTACTATAGCAATTCTATCATCGGATGCTTAGATATTGTCTATATGGAGCGTCCATCCACAACCCAATGATTTCATAGAAAAATTCGTCGAGCAGGACGTTAAACAAGCGCTTCTCGGGAGGCAACCCGTGTTTTCCCTTTTTGCATTTTTATTTTTTGCTTTTTCCCTTTTACGTTGTTTTGTTAGATTTCTTTGCAGATGAAAGAGTTTTTGAAGAATCTATGAAGACCTTCCTTGTCAAGTCCAAAAGACTAGCTTGGGGGAGTCTGCGCTGGCTAGTAAGCTTCATTCTTCTTTCATTTTTCCTTTCTTCCCATTAAGCATCTCGTTGCATGTTTAGTCTTTGTGCTCACATTGACGACAATGTGATGTTTAGCTTGGGGGAGGGATTGCATTTTCCCATTTTGCATTTTAGTTGATCATTTTTCAACTTTTTGAATAAAAGAGAAAGAGACGATTTTTGAGAAAATTTTAAAATTTTGAACACAATTGAATGCTTTTCATGCTTTGCTTGCTTGTTTATTATGCTATCATGTTACATTTCCCAAACTTAGAGCTTTCAAAAGATAATGATTCAATATTCATTGAATTTTGCATACATGGGGAAATCTTGTACACAGTAGGCATGGAATGAATCTATAGATGAGTACGCTTGATCTTGACATTTGGCAAGTTACATATATTGTAAGGTAGAACCTCCTTAGACTGGTACATCTATACCCAGTCTCATTTAGGTGTGTGTAGTTCTCCTTGTGATGTGTGTCATGTCAAAACGCATAAGTATGGTTCTCATTTCATTTCTATAAGCATTGCATTCATGATTCACTATGATTTGAAGCCTTTTTCACTTTAAATTGCCCCTCAAAATAAGCCCCTTCATACAAATGCTTCACAAAATAATAGCTACAAATAAAAACTGCCTACCTTTTGAGCTAGTAGCTAGACTATGGTGTATGGGTGCTCTTTTGAGAAGATTTGTTCTTATCTGTCAAAGTGAATTTGGAGAACGAAAATATTCAAGAAGTGATGTTCAAAAGAAAAGAAAAGAAAAAAAAAAAAAAAGAGAAAAAAATTTTGAAAAAGAAAAACAAAGAAAAAGATATAAGAGAAGAAGTTGTGAGTATCTCCTCAAAATGTCAAATCAATAGAAGGAGTTTACCCTTGTGTTTCGTGTGTAATAAGCAAAATCGTTACTTCTGGCTTCTTTATTCGTCTTTTGGAAATTCACCGAAAGTTTGGATTGAGTATTCATTTATCATTGGTCAGTTGCTAGCTCATTCTAAACTTCACATGACCATAACTGTTTGTCCACCTTTCACCCATTTTCCAAAGCCTTCTTCTTGTTTTTCGGCTTCTTTTCTATGTGCATTGTGATCTTTGACTTGTGTTTTGAATTGTTTACCATATTAGACTGCGGACACATTTTCATAAGTCGTAGATAGGTGAGTGTCTCAAAAACGTTTACACATAAAGAAATCACCTTTTACATACATGAGTGTTCGAATGTACCGTGAGAGTCCATTTGTCAAAAGATCATGCAAGAGCCGAAATTCTATAGTGAAATTCTTTGTGCTACGTCGTTATGTAAATCTCAGCCATGTTTATGTATCATTCTTGCCCACGCTGTTTTTGAGTTATGATTCATTATGTTTTCAATGTTTTACGTTGAGATTTGTTTCTTGATGGTATAGTAGCCAATGCTTGCAACCTTGTCCTGATAGTGTTTGTTATGTTTGCTTGAGGACAAGCAAAGGTTTAGCTTGGGGGAGTTTGATAAGTGAATATTTGTATGATTTTAACCCCCACTTTAGCTCGGTTTTGTATGTCATTTGTGCTTTGTTAATTAAGCCACTTTATGAGCTAATATCGTTTTCTAGGCGAATTCCTGTGTTCTAACCTGTTTTGTAGGGAAAGTGACGTTTCTACGCCCTTTTACTATATTTCCGAGCATTTGCCTAGAACCCGACGATTTGAAGAAGCAAGCTTGACCAAGTGAAAGGCATTTCAAGAAGGTTCACTAATTCAAAAGAGAGTAGGAGTAAAGACAGTTTCGTAGTTGTTAGAAGATAATTCAATTAGGCGGAAGAATTCATCGCCTTACATCAAACCCTATCAACAAACCCGATTGAAGAGGTCAAGGGGGATGATGGAAGTCAAGTCAAATCAAAGGAAGATGAAACGTTAGTCAAGAGATTCTGGATGTACACTTACCCGATCGGGTAAGTGTGTACCCGATCGGGTATCCCTGCTGATTCGAGAAAACGGCTTCAACTTCCTATTTTTGTCCTATGTGTTTAATGCTCGACCTCTTCTCCACGAAACCCTTGTTGGAGTAGGTGTCCTCCACAATAGTGCGCCACATAATAAATCTTATTAAGGAATATAATTGGGATATTTATTGACTATATATATGATTAGTCAGTTGATTAACGTAAATCACTAACGGTTGGCTGACTAGAGTTTGACGTTATTGTCGTTTGACGGCGGTGATCAACTGATCCCTTTCGGTCACACCTAAAGGATGAAATCCAAAT
Organism: Heliosperma pusillum; assembly: GCA_022085475.1. Lineage (NCBI taxonomy): Eukaryota > Viridiplantae > Streptophyta > Magnoliopsida > Caryophyllales > Caryophyllaceae > Heliosperma > Heliosperma pusillum. Next base: position 976 of record JAIUZE010006419.1, on the reverse strand, counting down.
AGTAACTAATTATTTGTATACGATACAGTTAATTAGTACATTACATATATTCGATATGTATGAGAGTTAATTATTAGAAATTGAGTTAAGAACTCAAATTCGATTAAACTTATTTTTCAATTATGCGATAATTGACTAATAAATTTATATCTTATTTTAATACGATTAAGTAAGATTTAACTTAGTAATTAATCGTTAAATTACTAAATTAGTTGAGGTTTTGAGATAGAGGTAATTAGTTAATTATATTTACAAAGAGTTGTAAAATAAATTAACCAAGCATTGTGGGACCCATTGTGACACCCTCAAATTTGCGGAAAGAAAAAAAATTATTTAAATACATAAACGAAATATACTGATACATAACGAAGGTGTCATAACATAAAAAAGGTCATTACAAAATACGGAAATAATATTCTACAAAAGAAATATACAAGACGGGAGACATATCTCCCGTATAAATACGGAAAAGAAAGAGTGTATAATAATATACAATCTAAGAACCGAATATAGATCCAAGGTAATACTTCGCTCGCTAGCTCGTCAATGTACCCAATGTATGCATTCACCACCTGTTCGACCGCATTAAATATAAACACGGAAGCCACAGTCAGTGGGGAGTAACTCCGAGTCCTCCCAGCCACGAAAGGTCGAGTTTAATGAAACATGAATAACATAAAAGCAATGTATATGGAAAATACAAAACTTTAACATATATGATATGCTTTTCATGTTATGAAACAGATAACTAACATATAACCTAGCATGTGAAGGCTATCATGTGAAACCGATAATAAACTATAACACGAGGTAGGGAAGCTGGTATGCTAGCTCAGAGGTTACCGTTAACATGGCCATGATACACTCAAACCCTAATCAAACATAATATCATGTGAATCAGTTAACAACCGGTAATCCAAACTCTATCAACCATAGCCGGCTTGCATCTCACCTTCTAAGATTCATAGAATCATAC